>PVJI01003610.1:0-121291 GCA_004026765.1 Micronycteris hirsuta
CAGCATGCCTGCCTACCCTGTGGACTTAGGACTTGACAATCACGAGCCAATTCCTTCAAACCAAAACAAATATATATAATCTCCAAATCAAAACTTTCTATATGTACATACATACATATATGGGTTGTTTCTCTATATTTCCTGACAAATACAGTGTCTTAGAAATTTTCTTTAAAATTTACGAGTTGTTTATTTATTAAGCCAAGTCATTTCCTCTATATCCTTTATGTTTAAAAAACTTCTTTCAAGTCAACTACTTACTTGTAAGTCATCTTCTGCTCCTTCAGTCTCATTTTTTAATGCTGGGCATCCTAGGAAAAGAGGTAAAAGTTTAATTAAACACAGAATTTTTGTCTTAGATTTTAGTTTTATTGACTAATTGATTATACCACTACAATACTACAGGAGATGAATCAAATATCATTCTGGGTTGTCTGGGAACCAGTCAGATGTTGGTCACTCATACTTGGCCCTTTATTAGAAGAATAGAGAATATACTGATGTTTTCCTCCTCTGCAGGTCAATTCCCAGTTACTTACTAAAAAGATGTTTTATCGTGTGTGTGTGTGTGTGTGTGTGTGCGCGCGCGCATGTGAACATGTACTATTTCTAGAAAGCCCTGGTCTACTGATTTCTCTGAAATACTCAAACTGCTAGTTAGAGTTCATGCACCACACACTCCCCTGGTGTTTAGGTGATGCTCATGCATGATTTCTTCAAATTTTGAAATATTCTGACCCAGGAAACAGTATTTAGTACCAAGAAGCAGGATTTTAGATGCTACAGTAAGAAATATAAACAAAATAGCCTTATGCCACCACTGATAGTCAATGGCCAACTGTACCGACCTTTGTGCATCAATGTCTCTATGCATTTTCACCATGTCCCAGAGCGCCTAAATTTAGTTCCAACAAATTAATAAAAGTAGGATTTTCCCTAGCAATAATTTCTGAGTTTTGCTACCCCTGACAGACATAGCTGGCATGGAAATGAGCCCTTTGAAAAGGATTGCATAGCTTTTTCTTACTGTCACGGAAGGCTAAATAAGAGAAATTATAAGTCTATATGATAATAATACTAACCAGTATGTCTAAAATATTTAAAAATAACAAGACAAATTGAATACAGCAGTCTATTCTACATGGCTAGGAGTTTGGATCATGATTTTCTCTTTAAAGTACTGGTTCTTAACCAGTAGCTAAATAGCAAAATTAACTGGGGAACTTTAAAAAACATACTGATGCTAGAGTATAGTACCAAATCAGTAATATCAGAAATCTCTGTGAGGCGAGGCATAGATAATCATGATTTTTTATTTTCAAGGTTTTTTCTCAGCAGTTTGAGAACCACAACCTCTGCTAAAGAATCTGAGGATACATATTCATTTGTTTTTCTAACTTCATAATACAATCATTCAACTAGCATAACAAATCCTCATCACATTTGAAATGTCTAGAACTTAAAAAAAAAAAAATGAAATGTACCAGCTCCACTCCCCAAATCGTTTGACTCAACTGACCTGGCGTGGGGACCAGTTATTCTATTTCTCAAAAGCCTCCCAGTTAGAAAATTTATCTTTATCATCACCAAAGTAAGAATATGACTGATATAACATACACACAAGGACTTTGAAAATTGTACCTGACTGCTCCCTTCTTCCTTAAGCTCTTATCTGAAAACACCTGAATTACCTGAAGGCTGCTGCTGCTGGGCTCTTTAAGGTAATACATGTAATTGGTATATGTTATGATGTAACGAATATAAAACAGACTAAAGAGTCCATTATTTTATCTTCACCTACAGTGAACTTCCAAAGCCTGATCACATATCACAAAACTGGACTTGCTTAAAGTAACTCTTCTTTACTATACATAACTGATGAACAAATTAAGAAAATAGTCAAGAAAAGTTACCTTGAGAAATGTCTTCTATAGCTCTTCGAATGCCTCTATCAAAAGCCCTAGCATCAGCAGGACTTTGAAAGGTAAGGCCAAATTTCTTGTCATCAATCTTCCAGTGGTGAAATGTTGGAGTGACCTTATTGTAAATGAGATCCTTTTTAAGCATACATTCCAAAACCACCTGTCAAAAGTTAAATGCCAAGAATTACTATACATATGTCAAATGTATCTCTTATATACAAACTGGAGTGAGAAAAAGAGCTATTATATTTTAAGAAGAGTATTTCAACCCTATATTAATACAGGTCTTGCTACTGAATCTATTTTACAAAGTTGCTCAATACAGAAATTAAGATGGAACTAAAGAGGATTCTAGAAGATGGCAAAGACTCGCTAGGAATCTGTCCTCCCATCTAGACAATAATTGCATTGGCAGAACCTGTCTGATGAAACGGTGTTGGAAGTCTGCAGTCCAGTGAAGGCTTGTAACTCCCGGGGGGAAGGCATGGACAGTATACTACGGTTAGTTTCCATCGATTCCAGCTATTAGCACAGTAGCAGCAGTCCATCCAGCTGACAGGGCTGGGAGCTGTGCACCTGTTCCTGGAGCAGTGTGCATACAAATCGTGGGAGCCAGGAGGGGTGAAAAGGATCCTGTCCTCCAAATATCAGGGACCTGTTCACTGACTGCTACTTCTGGTCATAGAGATAAAAAGAAAGAAGAGGGTAGCCACTGCTGTTGTACTTTCTCTCATTGTTGCAAGTCCTTCCTCGTCAGAATGAAGTAACATCCAGGATATTTAAGGGGCAGCTCCATTTTTTATTTGTCATTTTTCACTTTTTCCATTTTGGAAGCCAGACATTAAAGACTAGAATGTGCAGAAACAACAAAATGGAAACAATTATTAAGTGACTATGTATATGGAAAAATTATTAACTGACTATGTATACCCATGGAAAGGCTCAGAAAATACATGAAAAGACATTAAATTTATATCTTATTCTTTTCCTTGGCCTAGAGAATGATGAGATACGGATGATGATGATGATGATGTAACAAAAACAGCAAGCCCTTTGGAAAGGAGAAAATCTGATTTCCAGAGTTACCACACTATTAGATGCAAATACCCAGTGTTCAACCAAAAAATGCCAAAGCATACAAAGAAACAGTAAAGTAAGGTTGGCTAAAAGGGGTGGGGGTGGGGGGGAGGCGGGAATCAACAGAAACTGCTCCTGAAAAAGATCCCCTCCAGCAGAATAGACAAAGGCTTTTTAAAAACTGTCTTAAGAAGTACAAATTGGCAGTTATATAATAGTCACAGAGATGTAAAGTATAGCACAGAGAATATAGTCAATATTGCAATAAATATGTATGGCATCAGGTAGATACTAGACTTACTGGGTGGTTCACTTTTAAGTTACATAAGTTTTTAACCATTGAGCTGTACACTTGAAACTAATATAATATTGAATGTCAACTGTAATTAAAAAAAAAGTCTTAAAGATGCTCAAAGAACTAAATGAAGATATGGAGAAAAGTCAAGAAAATAATGTATGAACAAAACAGAAATATCAATAAAAAAGAAAAATCTTAAAAAGAAATTCTGGAGCTTAAAAGTAAAACAATCACAACAAAAAATTCACTAGAGGAATTAAAAAATCATATGAGCAGGAAGAAAAGAAAATCAGTGGATTTGAAAACAGAACAACAGAAATTATTAAGTCTGAGGAAAAGAAAAAATGAAGAAAAGTAAGCAGAGCCTAAAGGACCCATGAAACACCATCAAGAGAAGCAAAATACATATTGTGGAAGAAAGGACCAGAGAGAATATTTATAGAAACAATGGTTGAAAACTTCCTAATTTTTTAAATTTTATTTACTGATTAGGGGGAGGGGGAGAACAACATTGATTTTGCTGTTCCACTTACTGATGCATTCATTGGTTGCTTCTTGTATGTGGCCTGACTGAGATCACACCTGGAACTTTGATGTATGGGGACAATACTCTAATCACCTGAGCTACTCAGCCAGGGTGAAAACTATCCGAATTTGATAAAAAACATGAATATGAACATGCAAGCAGCTCAACAAAGCAAGAGGATATAAAAAACAGTTATGCATCTATGTAAACACCTGAAGCAAAAATCGGCATGACTGAAGGGAGAAATAGATCTAAGATAATAACTGGAAACTGCAATACTGCACTCCCAATAACCAACTGAACAACCCGACAGAAGTTAAGGAAATTGAGGACTTAGCACAATAAACCAACTAAACCTAACAGACATATAAAGAACACTCTATCCAACAACATTTAAATTTAAGAATACATATTCTCCTGTAGTGCACATGGGTCATTTTTCAGGACAGACCATATGTTAGGCCACAAATTAAATCTCAATATATTTTAAAATATAGGTATTACATGAAGTATCTTCTCTGGCCACAATGGAATGAATTCAGAAATCATTAACGAAAGGAAAACTGGAGAATTCATAACTGTGCCATTTAATTTTGGAAATTAAACCTCATACTTTGAAACAACACCCCGACCAAAGAAAAAATCACAAGGGAAATTAGAAAACTAAAACAAAAACACAGCATACTAAAACTTATAGTATGCTGTGCTAATAATGCATAGCTATAAACACTTACCTTAAAAAACCAAACAAAAATCTCAAACCAATAACGTAATGTCCCAACTTAACTAGGGAAAAAAACCTACTCCCAAACCTAGCAGAAAAGGGAAATAAAGACAATAGTAAAATAGAGAATAGAAGAATAGAGAAAAATCAATGAAACCAAAAGTTGGTTCTATTAGAAGATAAAAACATTGGCAAATCTTTAGCTAGATGACCTAGGAGAAAAGATGTAAATTACAAAAATCAGAAATGAAAGTATAGATATCACTGCTGGTTCTACAGAAATAAATTGGACTGTGAGAGTTCTATGAACAAACAATATGGCAACAAATTGGATAACCTAGATGAAATGGACAAATTACCAGAAACAAAACAGACCAAGACTAAGTCAGAAATAAATTTAAAAATCTCCACAGACCTATGACTACTAGAGATTGAACAGTAATCAAAAATCTCTTAATCAATAAGGAAAAACCCAGAACTGATGGCTTCATTGGTAAATTATACTAAACATTTAAAGAACTAATACCAATTCTCAAACTTTCCAGAAAAACTGAAGAGAAGGTAACACTTCCAAAGCCATTCTGTGAGGCCAGCATTACCCTGATACCAAAGTCAGACAAAGACACTACAACAAAACTGTAACCCAACATCCCTTTTGAACACTGATGCAAAATTCCTCAATGAATACTAGCAAGCCAAATTCAGCAGCATATTAAAAGGATTCTATACAAAAGGGATTTATTCCTTGAATGCAAAGATTGTTCAACATATGAAAACTAATCAATATATGTCACATGAACAGGATGAATGAAAAAACCACATGATCATCTCAATTAATGCAGAAAAGGCATTTGACAAAATTCAAAATCTTTTCATGATAACAACACTCAACAAACTAGAACTAGAATGAAAATACTTCAACATATTTGACAACAATGTCAAGACCACTCAGTGGGAGAAAGGACAGTTGTGACAGGAATTCTTTTCATCCGCATGATAAAAACGTAACCCCCTGGGAATTTCCACGTCTCGAGCTCAGCTCTGTGGAAATTAACACTCCCATGCGGGCCGGCGTAAAAATCATGCTCTTGGAAAAAGGAATTCCTTAAAGAGAAATTGGATTAACTTACTTCCTAGGACTTGTTAACTTGCTGGGACCCTTCCCCTGGAACCAAGGGATTATGCTAATGGTTGCCCGGAACATCTTGCATTGCTAATGAATAGCCATTCCCATTTTGCTGTATCCGGAGCTTCCCAATAAAAACCCGGCTAAGCCACGCTAGAGGCTTTTTTCCTGGGATGAGAGGAATCAAGCCACGTGGCCCCGGATTCCTTCCCCCTGCGTGTCTCAGTGTGAGATTCTCTCACGCATTCAGTTACGGTCACCCACGGGTTTCGGCTGGGACGAAATCCCCCACGACAGACAGTCTTTATTGTATTTTTTTCCCATCACCATTTATCCCTCTTATAGCCTCCACCTACCCCCCTACCCCTGTCAAATTACCACACTGTTGTCCATGTCCATGAGTCCTTTTCATTTTTAGCTCAATATCTCCACCCCAAATCCCATTCCCAGCTGTCATCCTACTCTCTATGAGTGTGTCTATTTTATTTGCTAGTTCAGTCTGTTCATTAGACTCCACATGAGTGAAATCATACCATGTCTGTCTTTCTCTGACTGGCTTATTTCACTTAGCATAATGTTCTCCAGGTCAGTCTTTTCAATAAATAGTACTAGGAAAACTGGATATTCACATGCAACAGAATGAGGTTGGACTCTTACTTAAACCATACACAAAAATTAACTCAAATGGATCGAGGGCCTAAATAAGAATTAAACGATAAAATAGAAGAAAACACAGGAAAAAAGCTTCAGGGCATTGGAATTGGCAATAATTTCTTGGCTATGATGCCAAAGGCATAAGTAACAAAAGAAAAAATAATGGTGTACCACTGTTCTCTTCCCAACTCCACATGCAATGATGTCATATTGACTAAAATCAGCCATGGTAGGGTATGTAAATGCTATAAATCACTGCCTTTTCCTCCCTCCTAGAGTGCTGATTGCTAAACCTTTACCTACTTATCACTGAATTAATGATTTTTTATAAGTCTCAATTCTGAAATAACCAAGAAGGTGACTAGATTCTGCCTTGCCTGTTAGAGACAACATAATGAAATTGCCTCAAGTTTTCTTTCCTACACGTTGATGATTCTACTTGCGTAACATGAGAATTCACACTTATCTAGGGCTTTTATGTGTTAGGTCTTTGTTAGGGCATTTTGTAGAAATTTACTATTTGTCACAACAACGATTTTGCAATTATAAATAATAAAATTCATAATAAAATTAAATTCTGGAATTAAAGAATTAAAATGGCTGTACAGATTACTGTAACATTTCTACTGTATTCATAAACAGTAAAAAAAAAGAAAACAAAGCTAAATTAAAATTGTTAAAAAAGAGGACATAAAAATGAATTTGGTCTTAATACTACATAAAAATATCACTAACATTTAATAATGAAAATATAACTGAATTAACCCATCTTAAATTTTCCTAAGTTGTTTTCCAAATATTTTCTTTCAGAAAAATATAATTTCAACATGATCTACACTTATCTCTACTACTTGTTTACAAATGGCATCTAGTTTTAGCAACTTTTTAAAAAATGAGCTTTAAAATACACCGGGGAAATGGGAAGGATAATGAACTAGCTCTTTGACTCACACAAATACCTATGCAAGAATGTGACTCCTAAAAGTCATGAAAATACTGAGATTACAGGCCATATCACCCTGTACAAAAAAAGTATACCAACTAATTATAAACTATGTCAATTTGTATTATTAACTTTTACCTATAAAATGATATTAGGAAACAAAAATATTTTACTGTTCATGTTATATACTTAAAGTAGCATAAAAATAATTATTCCTAAAGGGAAAGGCTACTATGGTTGTAACCATTCAGAATTTAGGAACAGGAAGTGAGATTTTCAAAAAAGCAGGTAATCCATTGGTACAACTACCCACTGTTCTAAAAAATTTAAAAAATACTCATATGCTTCCTAAAACATTCTGCATCATTCAAATCTTACATAGTCTCAAAGCCTCCATGTCCAAAGTATAACAATTTCTCATCTAAGTCACACAATATAATAGAAAGTGGTTTCGCTTCTAACTTTAAGTAGCATTAAAAAATAAATGCACTCTCATGACACTAAGGATAACATACTGCACACTTCAAATAACAAGGATAACTGTCCTCAAAGTAAAAAAAAGAGAATTGACAACATAATCATATTAAAGACTAGGTAAAAAACATCTTCAAAAGACTTTTACTCATCATGTGATCAATACCATATCTGCGTTCCTAAAAAACAAAGAAGTTTTAAGGGCTGGAAGGATTCTTAAAAAGTAGTGCATGCTGCTGCCTCCTTCCTTCCATTGCCCCTAAACTATATCAAGTCAATGTGTTCTGACTTTAGTCCACTGCAATATTCACGATACCAATTATGTATATTAAGATAATAGTAATATTAATAACAGGCATTCGGAAAGCAGAGTTCAGTTTTTACCATATTCATGATTGGTATATAATTAGCAAGCAACCAAACTGTAGAAAATGGCAGCTACATTTTTGTCGAACAATTATAATCAACCAATAATATCAGCAGGTGATATACTTACTCTGCAGGAAAAAAAGGTAATGGGATAAACTATTTCTGGCCAATAAGGAGTTATACGTACTAATTACCAACGTAGTAAAGGTACACATAGTCCCGAAGTGGTTACAGCTCTCCCAGAATATATAACTTAAACTTACTCTTATAAGAGCTTCTTTACATGTATCTGGCACAAAATAAATAATTCTAAATTCTGTTAAAACTATCCTAAAGACAAATGTCATCGCCATTACAAATATGAAAAACGTTCTGTATACAGTTAAATGAAACACATTTCTAACTAATCCTAATTGACAGTTGAATATATCTCTTTCTGGGGTTAAGGAGTTCTGGAAGTATACAAATTTCATCAAACCTCCATGGTTAACAAGGAATAACATTTATAAATTACAGAGTAAAGATAAATTAAAGGATCAGGGGCCCTACCCTCATCTCTACCCAAAGAAGACATTTTATATTGAATTAATATAAAGATATCCATAGTGGTAACAGCAATTGTAAAGTGAATGTTTAATAAGACTGAATCAAAAAGAGTAACTATGAAAGAATATATGTTGTCCAAATAATTTGACATCAATAACTTTAAGATCCATCAAGAATGTCGCTTGTTAACAAATGAGAACAAATCAGTCATGTTTTAGAATCAGCACCATACTAGATTGAACTATAACTTTTGACCTACCAGTGTGTTGAGATTAGAAATGAAGTATTATTTATTATAAACAAAAAATGTAATGTATAATGAAGGATTTTAGAACTAGAAAAAAGCAACAACATTCACATGCACTTATAACAACTGCATCAATTTATTTTTCCAGACTCTGACGTCCTAACAGACATGACCAGGTCTGAGTAGAATATAACTGCTGCAAATGGACTGGCTGGAGCCAGCCTTAGGAAGGTGACCCTAATGGTGAAGGAGGAAAAATACAACTATGTAGGGGTATTTGAAAGAATAGCTTTGCATCCAGTACAGATCTAAGCAGATCTAAGTTGGCTAAGACATACAAGTCTAAACACTTCTGGCTAAATACTTTTGGAACCATGAATATTTTAATGAGGTCATAAAGTCTTTCAACCTAGTAGTAACAAAAAGAAATGTTTTCTTTCCTTTATTAAGATTAAATAGATATTAATTATGAAAAAAAATACACCTAAACAGGTGAAGTCTAAATTTAAGCAAAGTGAATTGAATATTAGCATAAATATATTAAAAGTCTGATATAGATGAAGGGAGAGAGGGAGAAGAAGTGATTTCCCTAAGGTACCAGGCTAGGAGTTAAAAGAGAAAGGAGGAAGAAGAAAGGTAGTTACTTGAGTGAAAAATGTCCAAAATAAAATGATTTAAAGTATGAATAACAGAAGCTGCAGGAACTGGGTGCACTGCAGTCCTCTCCCTGCCTCCCAAAATGTGAGTACTGTGTAACGGGAATTTGGAACAGTAACTAAGGAAGCCTATGGGCTTTGCAGCTAAGATCAGCTGGGTCCCATCCAGTTTCCACCACTCATTATCCATCTGACTTTTAAGAATTAAATGAGGTAGTAGAGAATACTCAAATCTGCCTGAGATGCAATAAAACTTCAATAAATTTTAGTAGCAATGGCGAGGTTGGTCTCTAGGTGATATCACTAGGCCATAATAGAACAGTTGCTATGAGAAGGCTGGAGGTCATTCTCTATCTGTGAGGGGAGACCTTTTTACAGAAGAGGAGGGGAAAGAGTTTGAATGACAAAGGGTACTCAGGATCTGAAAGAGCTTGTGAATAGACTCTAAAGAGCTTAAGTTAATGGATTCTAAAAACACTGAAAACATTTCAATCTCCCAATGTTTTTCCTTCTTCTAAAAGAAAATTCCAGGGTATTTTATGGCGGGAGAGGAGGCAAGGGAGGAAACACCAACGTCACTGAATAACTAAAACTTCTGAAGATACATTATTTTGGGAAATAAATAGCAAAACTCTTATCATAAAATTACTATACTTGTTTTCCACAAGCATTTAAAACAGTGTAAGACAAATATAAAATAAAATAGACCAAGCCAAAAATGGTAATAAATGCATTTTTGTTTCACTAACAACTAGTAATTTGGGAGAGCAGCGTAAAATTAAATATGTACTTTCAAACTACTATGTAGTTTTATTATAGTTGCTACCTTATGAGTAGATAATTACATGTTTACAAATAGTATTATCTAAAAAGTAATATAATCTGTAACCAAACCTAAACAATTTTGGTAGTGACTTTCTGAAATACTTTTAAATCCCAGGAAAAATTTAATTTTTGAAATAAAAATTTCAAATTCAAATTATGTGATAACCAAAATTAATAACTGGTATCTCAAATAGTTGCCTCATGAACTTCAGTCTTCTAGACAATATAAAAACTATCCTTTATGAAGGACACTAAGGCATCCTATGATATATGAAATTACATTGTCACTAAATATATATTTTTACTAGTTATTAAATTTATATTTAACACTGTTCTGAGTTGAGTAGAATTTTAGACCTTTTTAAAAAAGAAACAATGTCATGGTTCTCACAAAATAGGGAAGAAAGGAAACCAGTATTCTTTAAATATGTCTACGTTATAAAAAAGACTTAAAATCTGTCCAACTCATAAAGGAAAGACTGATGAACTGCTTCAGATTAAAGGAGAATAAAGACACACAACAGCTAAATGTCACATGATTTTGTACTGAAGGAACAAAAATGTTACAAGAATATTATCAGGACAGTTACAAAACTGGAATATGGAATGTACATTAAAGTACTGTATTTGTTAAATTTCCTAAATAAAATAATTATACTGTGATTGTGTAAGAAAATATTTTTGTTCTTAGGAAAAATACACTGAAGTATTAAGGAGTAAAAGCCAGGATATATGTGACTTCAAAGAGTTCAAAAATGTGTGTACATGTGCGTGATGTGTGTGTACTGGGGGAGAGAGAATGGTAACACCAATATGACAAAATGTTAAAAACTGGTGAATCTGGGTAACGGGTGTACAGGAGTTCTTGTACTATTCTCGCTGAAAGTTGCCTCTGCCAAGACTAGGGAAATGGACAAAGGAAGGCACAAAGTACAAATAAACAGTATTAGAAATGAAAATGGGGACAAAACTGAAGGCACAGCAAAACACTTAGAAAATAATACAATGTAAGGATTTTATGACCCCAAATTTGGAAACTAAGTGAAATGACCAATTTCCTAGAAAAAAAAAATGTACTGTAACTCACTGATTGAGAAGAAAATAGAAAACCATTACAGACCTGCAACCACTAAAGAACCTGCACCAGCAGAAGTGAGAAGGAATGGGGAGGAGGGAAGGAGAGGTGAGTGAGACACAGTGGGGTTCCGTCGGTACCTCTAGGAAACAGGTCAGCCCCCACGGACAGCTGTGAGCAAGATGGCCACTCCCTGTGGAGAACTGCGCAGATTACCAACAGCAAAAAGAGGAGAGAACTGTCACAATAATGAGGACACTGTGCTAACTCTTGGTGGCCACACTGAAGAACAATATAAAATTCTTGGGCACACATAATATTTCTTGCTTCTTTATTTGACTCTTTCCCCAGTCCCCATAACCTGTAAGATCTCTGAATTGCCAGAAAAACAAAAGAAAACAAAAACAAAAAACAAAAAACCTAGCTTAAACAATTTTCTTCTCCCTCAACTGGGCCTACATAATTTGGAGAAGGGCCCACACAATTCTGATAGAGTCAATCTCAATGATTTAATGACTTAACAGCCATAAACCTCTATTTATGGATTTATACAGCAACATCTATGACAAAAATTACTTAGAAACTTATGAATATTCAAAGACATAATGATGGTTGGAGATTTTCAGCTATGAATAGGAGACCAAAAGAAAGATATAAAATTTAAATAATTTAATGAAGTTTAAAAAGTGTGTGGATGTTGAAATGAAGGTCTCAAATCAATAACTGAAGTTTCTACCTTAAGAAATTAGAAAAAGAGGAAGAAATAAAAACCAAATAAGCAGAAAGAAATGAACAAAAAACAGAAATCAATAAAATTGAAAATAAAGAAGAAAAATAATCAATGAAACAAAGAATTAGTTTAAAAAACAGTAAAATTGATAAACCGCTAGCAAGACTGACAGAAATGAAGATATAAATCACCAATTTTAGGAATGAAACAGGATATTGCTAAAGATCCTGCAGACTTTAAAAGAATAATTAAGATACTAAGGACTTATATGTTAGACAAGTTTTAGAGAAAATGGACCAATTCTACGCAACTCAAATATTATCAAAACAAAAATGTTAACCTGAATAGTTCTATAACTGGTAAAGGAATTGTATTTTTAGTTTAAAAGTTCTCAAGAAGGGAACTCTCTACATGGAGAGGTTTTCACTGGAGAATCCGACCAAATATTTAAAGAGGAACTAATACCAATTTTACATCGTCTCTTTCAGAAAACAGAAGAGGAGAGAACAGTTCCCAGTTGATTTTATGAAACTAATTTACCTGATACTAACACTTGACAAGTACCAAAAAAGAAAACTACAGACCAATCTCCCTCATGAAATTAAACACAAACGTATGAAAAGATTATATACACCATAACCAGGTGGGATTTAAGCACGTACACAAAGCTGGGTCAACATTAAAAAATAAAAAATCAATCAATGTAATCTATCATGTCATCAAGCTAAAGATGTTCTATCTGTTAACACAGAAAAGGCATCTGACAAATTCACACACCCATTCATAATAAAAATTATGAGCAATTTCGGAATAGAGAAGAATTATCTCAATTCTATAAAGGCTGCATTTTAAGAATTCTACAGCCAAAATCGTACTTCAAGGTGAAAGACTGAATGAATGTGTTTCCACTAACATCTGACAAAGGCAAGGATGTCCATTACTACCATTCCTGCTCAACACAGAACTGCAATAAAAAAAAGGAAAAGAAATAAAAGGCATATGGATTGAAAAGGAAGAAACAAAACTGTTCATATTTGTCGTGACATGTCTACATTAAACAATCCCAGGGAATCTAACAAAAAACCATATAGTTCAGCAAGGAAACAGGATAAACAAAAGCTAATTGCATACAGCAAGCATGCACTAACCAAAATTACAAACACACTACCATTACATGTGCTGCAAGAAAATGAAACCCTGAGGTATACACCCAACTAAATGTATATAGGATCAGTATGCTGAAAATCACAAAATGCTGATAAAAGAATTCAAAGGGGAAAACAAGAACACAAAGAAGATCTAACTACAGACATACTGCATTCACAGACTGGAAAATTCAACACAGTAAAGAAGTCAATTCTCTTCAAATTGACTGATAGGTTTAACACAATTCCTATCAAAATCCCAGTAAAAATTTTTGTAGACATGGGTGGGATAATTCTAAAATTTATGTGAAAAGCACAGACCCCAGAATAGCTAAAACAATCGAGAAATAAGAGTAAAAGACATCACTCTACCCAATATTAGGGCTTACAATATAGCTACAATAATACAGTGTCTGATACTTGTAGAGGAATAGACAAACAGAACAGTGAAACAAAATGGAGAACATATACAAAATCCTCAATTGAGCCCTGGCTGGTGTAGCTCAGTGGATTGAGCGTGGGCTGGGAACCAGAGGGTCCCGGTTCGATTCCCGGTCGGGGCACATGCCTGGGTTGCGGGCCAGGTCCCTGTGGGGGCCATGTGGGAGGCAACCATACATTGCTGTTTCTCTCCCTCTCTTTCTCCCTCCCTTCCCCTCTCTCTAAAAATAAATAAAAAAATAAAATCTTTAAAAAAAAAAAAATCCTCAATTGATTTTTAACAAGAGTACAAAAGTAAGTTAATGGAGGAAGAACAACCTTATCAACAAATGGTGCTGGAAAAACTTGACATTCACAGGCAAAAGAAATTAACCTTGACATAACCACCATACCTTATAAAAAATTAACAACCGTTCAACTTTTAGGAAAAATACATAGGATAAATCTTCTGGACCTAGGGCTAGACAAAGAATTCTTAGACTTGCCACCAGAATCATGAACCATGAAAGGCAAAACTGATAAACTGAACTTTGTTAAAATTAAAAACTTTGTTCTGCAAAACCTGTGAAGGAGAGAAAGAGATTGGGAGAAAATACTTGTAAACCACATATCCCAACGAAGAACTAGTATCTAGAATGTATAAAGAACTCTGAAAACCCAGGGGGAAAAAAGGTAATCCAGTGAGAAAAATGGCAAAGGACATAAAGAGCCACTTCACCAAAGAAGGTACACATAAACATATGATTAGCCATTAGGGAAATGCAAATTAAAACCACAATGAGCTATCAGAAAGACTAAAATTAAAAATAGTGACTACACAAAATGCTGGCAAGAATGTCTAGAAACTGGATTGCTGATACTCTGCTTGTGGAAATGTGATATGGTACAGCCACTCTGGAGAAAAGTTTGGCAGTTTCTTACAAAACTAAACATGGCAACTACCACAGAGTCCAACAACTGCATTACGGTCATTTATCCTAGAGAAATAAACTTACATTTGCAGAAGAACTCCTATTGAATGTTCATAGCAGCTACATCTGCAATACTCCCAAGCTGTAAACAGCCTACTTTTCCTTCAGTGAGTCAATGGGGTTAAACTTTGGTACATAGTTGTCATAGAAGACTAGTCAACAAGAAAAAGGAACACAATACCCAACAGCCTGGATAAACCCTTGGGGAACTATGCTGACTGAAAAAAAAAATCCTGAAGTTACATATACCTGATTCCAATCATATGATACTTTTTAAATGACAAAATTATAGAAATGGAGAACAGGGGAGTGATTTCCAGGCCAAGAGGGAGATAGGTGTCTTTATTAAAGAGTAAGTAACAGGGGAAAGGACTCTTATGATTACTGAACTACTCCGTATTTTTTCTATGGTAGTGGATACATGCGATAAAACTATACAGACCTATATACGCACCCAAATGAGTACAAAGCTGGGAAGATCTGAGCATAGTGGATTGTGCAGATGTGACTACTTATTCTGGTTATGATATAGTAGTTTGCAAAATGTTACCATTGGGAAAACTGGGTAAAAGGAAAACAGGATCTTTTTAACATTATTCCTTACTAGAACAATTAATAATCTATAATTATCTCAATAAAAAGACAAATTTAAAAAGTCTATGGAATATTCACAAAACCAAATTTCAGAAAAAATTAGTGTCAAATTCTAATGGGGGAAACATAAGCGATACCAGGACACTTCCTTGTTGGGATAAATGATGTCTCAAAACAACAGTTAACATCATACTTCTCTGCAACACCAGAAATCCCATTAAATTCACACACACACACAAAAGCCAACATTATCACTGGCTAGCTACTACACATAAAGAAGACAAGTTGCAGAAATAAGCTTTAAAAGATACCAAAAATGACCCCCAAATCATGCACTACAGTCACAAAAATTTGTATATATGTTTATAGAGTTCTGAAAAAAAGCGAGCAAAAATATACCCAAAAAAGAGGGTAAAAGACTAATGAGGGGAAAATTAGTATTTGCAGATATTAAACTCTACATAAAACTAGTCTTAAGAGTATAACATTCACATAAGACTCAACAGACAAAAAAGTAGAATTAAATAGGAAGTGGTATGGATTGAACTGCATCCTTCTGAAATTTAAAAAGAGAGCTCTCACCAGAAATCAAATCAATCAGCATCCAGATCTTGGACTTCCCAGGCTCCAGAACTGTGAGAAAATGAATTTCTGCTGTTCTAGCCAGCCACTCTATGGTATTTTTTATGGCAGCCCAAGTAAACTAATATAATAAGTGAAGGTATTCAGACAGCTGTTAATTAATTAAAAGAATAATAGCAATCAACCAATGAATTAAAAGTATGATACAGTCATATGATAATTTAGATTCTAATAGAGCAAAAGTAGTGATGGAATATTTAGAGAGCTAAAAAGTAAGATTAAAAAGTTTGAATTTTAATTTAGCTATTAGTGAAGTTACAACTATTATAACAATTTAATGACAGTTGAAATGTAATGGAAGAAATGGGAAATATATCACAATCAAGTACAAAGGAGAAAGACAAAGCCAAAACAATCCTGATGAGCCTGAGAGACCACAGCAACCAGTATAAATCAGTAACTAAAGAACGGAATGACATTAATTTAAAGCAAGCCAATTGAATAATAAAGAGGAAGTCTAGTATATTCTGTAGAGTGCTGAAGGAAATTAAGTGTTAAGCTGAAGTTTTCTGGAAAAAAAAAGAAATAAAAGCAAGTAGGAAGGTAATACAGGAATATGACAAATCTTAATTTTCAAGGAAACAGCTATCACATGGCTCTAAAGAAAGATAATGGCTATGCTACCAGGTGGGGGTTCCCCCCCTTCCAGGAATACTGGAAATATTGAAGAGTTAACTGTTAAAGAACAAGTGCCAAAAAAAGGTCACAAAATTTATGGTTATATAAAAAAGTCATTAATAGTACAATGTATCTATTATCTTTTCAATGGACTGACCCTAAAATGAGTAGGTAATTTTGGACTAGATGAATGTTGTTGTTGTTATTATTATCAGCATTTCTTCCAATTCCAATCCTTCACAGCAAAACTGATTTGCCCAAAGTGCTTTCTCTAACTGTTTTCCTAGTTTTCCATCTAAGACTTACCTGTGACAACGAAAAGGAAACTGTTCCTGCGGTTGCTGTTTCCTGCGGACTAGCAATCTGTCTGTCTACGTTCGCCACTCTACATGAACTTTCAATATATTGTCTATAGTTACTTAGTTCATGTAAAAGATGGGAGGGCGTTTCCCCAAGTTCAGTGCTTGCCTTTGGGGAAACAGGAACAAGTAAGGCAACATCATGGAAGTGACTGCCTTTCGGAAAAGGCAGACAGATTTAAGACAAAAGAAGAGAAGGCCTGATTATTAAAGTTCCTCCCCACCAAAAAACTCCCTATACTTCTTTCCCCTGATTTGTTTTTCCTCTTCTCACTTATAATTGACTAGCATGTTACTAACTTATTTGCTATAATATTTCTTTGCCCCTCACCAGAATGTGTATTATCTTAAAAACTAGAATTTCTGTCATTGTTAATTTAGTTACTTCCAGTCCTTAAAACAAATGTCGAACACATAGTAGCTTCTCAATGTATATTTGTTGCAGGGAAGACTTGCTTTTAAAAAGGGAGCATTCTTGCCCTGGCCAGTGTGGCTCAGTTGGTTGGAGTGCAATCCTGTAAACCAAAAGGTCTTGGGTTCATTTCCAGTCAGGGCAGATACCTAGGCTGTGGGTTCAGTCCCTTGCCAGGCGCATATGAGAGGCAACTGATTAATGTTTCTCTCCCTCTCCCTCCTTTGCCCGCTCTCTAAAATCAATAAGCATGTCCTTGGGTGAGAATTAGAATTCAATGAAATTTTAGTGTAAAGTACTGTAAAAATTCAGCAACATATTGTCTACTGAAACATGAAGAAATAGTTTAAATGACTGACCAAAAAAATTACATTGGATTTAGAAAGAAAAAAATAAAAAAATACTCAAACCAGAGGAACCTACTGAAATTGGGATAAAATCAGAGGCACAAAATAATAGAGTAAGCATGAAACTGTAGAGTAAGAGAAGGGGAATAAAAAAGAAATGACAGGAAATTATAAAATTTCTCAAATGAAACAGTTCTGGATAACAACCAGATCCAGGAAAGCAGCCTGCTGAAATGAAGACCAAAAGGTCAAGACTGTGCAAAGCAAACTAGCCAAGAATAATGATGAGGTTCAGATGTGGAAAAGCTGGCTACGGAAAGGGACAGCGAAGGTCAGCAGATGAAAACGAAAGTTAGAGGATGTCGATCTGAATGGTACAGTATCAGTAAAAGGATTCGTACATGTGGCTGATGGGGTAACACTCTGTTAAGGCAAATAAATAAAGCACATTTAAAATACTGATACCATCTCTACTCCCACTCCTGCCATGTCTTCCCCGCTGTGATATTATGGTAATAGGAGAACCAGTATCTTTCAAGAGACAGAGTGGCTGAATCTTTAAGGAAAAACTAGTTAATGCAGTTGGTTTTTAGTGGAAGACTGAGGTTTCACAATGCAATAATTCACAGAGGCACAGTGGGAAAAGCTAAGCAGGAAACTGTTCTGTACTTTTATAAAGTCTAAGGAAGAAAGAAGTTTCTCTCGTCTTTTAAAGTTTCCCATGGTGGAAAGGGGGTGAGTCTCAGTGTTAATAAAACTACTCCTACATTATAACTATTTTCTTCCTAGAAAACAATTATTCTAATTTTGTTTCAAGCTCTAATAACTGGAAAGAAACTCCCCTTTTAAAATGTGTCAATTTAAACAGTAAAACTATTATCATATGGGCATTTATTTTTATAAGCCACTTTTCATCTACAACCTAATTATATTTACTAATCCAAAAAACATTATCTTAATCTCTTTGGCTACCTCGAAATGTTTCTTGTTTTCTGTGTCTTCATTTTTTACCTTTATTATTTTATCTTTACCTATTATAATTTTTGTTATTATAAGTTTATAATGACAGCTATCTCATAACTTTGCTGACATAGCACTGTGCTTTTTCCTTGTTTTCACAGAATATCTTAAGTAATCCAAATGTTCTGAGTCATACTGTATCTTTTTACGTAGCCTATTTCATTTTTTGTCATCTCTTAGTACATAACATGCTTTTAACAGCAAAATTTTAATTAAATTTGTAAATTTACAGTATTTTATTGCCTACTATATAAACATAGAAATACCTAATTTAGATCCCCATGGTAATTTTAAACATTTAGTACTAAATGTTTTAGCAAAATTTTAATGTTTTTATGGACAGTTTATTCAGCTACTTCTAAAGATTCTAAGGAAGAGTGTTTTAAATTTACATATCACATACAATTCAGCTAAAAAGGTAAAAAAAATAACCTATCCATACGATAGTTAAATTTTAACTAGCATTTAAGAAATATGTGATCCAGGATAACACTAACATACTAAAGAATTAATAATAATGAAGAAATCAAGGCTGTAAAGATTTAGAAGGAAATGGAGGATACAACTCAAACAGATCAAGAAAAGCAGTTCGGAGACTCAGTTCTTGTTAAAGATCATTCCGTCCCGAAGTGCCTGGGAGAAAGGCGGTACTTTGATTACCTTAGAATATAACACCAAAGCCCAGTGTTCCTTTTGAATTCCTTCTCAATCATCAATAAAGTATGAAAAGCCAACTAAGTATAACAGTGCTTTCCAACATTTTCCTCAGGCACACTTAAAAAAAAAGAAAGAAAAAAAAAAAAAAAAAACATGTATAAGGCACCCAGGAAAGAGGAGCTGCTGCTACTGGTTAAGAGGCAACAAGCCCAGAGACTCCAGCCAGTACTTTTCATGGCACACAGCTCGGGGGAGCTCTCATTTAGAGTATCAAAAGGGTAACCTATAAAATAAACTCTACCTTTGTAAGCATCATAAAAACAAGGAAATTATAGGTAAACACCACAGGAAATACTTTCTAATTACTCTGAATGAACCAACCAATAAATGAATGAGTACTGCCTCAGTTACACCCAATGCTGCCTTTCCTGGGAAAAAAAATAAAATCCCCATTCTGCCTGCTCTTTATTTGTGCTGCTTTTCTTATTAAAAAAAAAAAAAAAGTAAATATAACCCTTTGTGAAGTGTAAAAGACTTATTTTTAGTACAAGTAATTGCAAATCAAAGGCAGGAAAACTCTTCTACCAAAGGGCTTTTTTTTCACCCTTGAGAAAAGCAAAGGTTTCTTCTTCACTATTGTTACCAGTATTCTAACTGATAAACACACTTTAAGCCCAGGCCAGGTAGCTCAGTTGCTTAGGGAGCTGTCCCCATATGCCAAGACTGTGAGTTTGATCCCTGGTCAGGGCACATACAAGAATGAACCAAAGAATGCATAAATAAATGGAGTAACAAAATTGATGGCTCTCTCTTTCTTAAACCAATAAATAAAGTACTATCAATGGTTTTTATTAGCTACGCAAGTGCTAATTATCAATTACTAATTATTGATTCTTTCTTAAAGAATACAAGTTTTGGGGTTTGAGGGACCCTACTTCATTTCTAAAATTTATCTAAGGTAGAAGATTCTAAGATGTAGCTGAGAGACAAAATGGGTAAAAACAGTTTTTAGTAAATATCTTTTATATTATTAAAATGCAGTTTACTCACAAAGAAGAATTTTATTTTATTTTTTAAATTAATTAATTTATTTTTATAGAAAGGGAGGGAGAAATGAAGGTAGAGAAACATCAATGTGTGGTTGCCTCTCACATGCCCTCAACTGGGGACCTGGCCTACAACCCAGGCATGTGCCCTGACTGGGAATCAAACCCAGTGACCCCTTGGCTCACAGGCTGGTGCTCTATCCACATAGCCACACCAGCCAGGACTCACCAAGTAGAATCGTAAAGAAAACTACTAACTTGGGAAGGACCTCATAAATTTATAGACTCAACAGTCACAAGAGTATTTTTTTTCTTAGATAAATTAAAAAAGCTAGAACTTAAAAAACTGGATTAAATAAAATCAATCAATAAAAATATCTGTAGAAATGGACATTAATAATTCCAAAATGCAGTGATAATGAAAAAGAATATATACTTCCATTCTATATTACTTCAAAAGTATCTTGGTCAGGAGAGGTGGGCAACTTATGTGCTTATTTCAAAGTCACTGTGTCACTGTCCCATTTGTCCTGACACTCCACGAGACTGATGTTTTCAGTTTTTAAACATGCATTACTGACTCTGTCTTTTATCATACAAGTTCCCATAACCTAAAATGCTTTACTATATAACTAATCTCTACATGAAATATGGCAACCCTCCAACTAAATAATTTTTTTTCTATGTCTACACTGAAACATATTTATTATTCCTGTTACACAAATAACAAGCTTCCTCAAGGAGAAATGGTTAGGTAACAACAGGTGTTCTGATTCCTAGGTCAGTGCTTCTAACAGAAAATTGTATTTTTTTTGTTAGTCTGTTATGATTCTGCACCTAAGAGCTCTTTTTAAGTTTTGTCATAGGGAATATATTTGTGTCCTTTCTGAATACCAAGTTTATTCTCACTAGCTTTATGTCAAAGCCACAATGAGCAAGCACCTAATCCATCGGTTTGAGCTGTCTTTGACAAGCCTCACTCCTAGTTATGCAGATTATGTCCCTTATTAAATCACCCTAAAGTAAACTGTCCATTAATATACCCAATGTTTAGATCTTCACTATTTTACTGTTTCTAAAATCTACAACTTTTCCTATAAAATCATTTCTCAATTGCCATTAGCTCAGACAAGAACCATCATACTCCAGAACAAGTCACCAGAAACTTTCTTAGAAGCCTACAAAACCTTATTTTAAATTAGTATTAGCATATGCCAGCCACCATCTTATCAAAAACCAGAATCACCTTTAAATATTTAAACTTTTAGAAACGACATGTTAAATTTATTAGGTATACTTCTAAATTCGAGTGGGGTTTCCTACAATCCTAAAACTACATTCTGTTTCATTAAGACATACGGTCATAAGTTAATTATAAACTCACGAAGAACTGGAGTTATAAGGCCTTAAAGGTGATTTAGGATAACTGTCCCTTTCACTAAGGCAGAAACTGGGGCACAGGAAAAGTTAGTTTAATAAGGCAAGTTAAATTACTGAAATAATCCATTAGTGAAAATTATCCAGAAACCAAGAACCACCATTAAAAGTAAATTTATTAAAAATGTTCATATATGAGCCCCCTGGCTGATGTGGTTCAGTGGATTGAGCGCTGGCCTGTGAACCAAAGGGTGACTCGTTTGATTCCCAGTCAGGGCACATACTTGGGTTGTGGGCCAGGTCCCCAGTGGGGGACATGCAAGAGGCAACCACACACTGATGTTTCCTCTCCCTGTCTTTCTCCCATCCTTACCCTCTGTCTAAAAATAAATAAATAAAATCTTTTTAAAAAGTTCATATATGAAAGAATTATTTGGAATTTAAAACACATTTTCAATAGAAATAACATCATAGACACTAAATGAGCTCACAAACCAACCCACGAGTATATATTTAAAGTGATTACAGCTATTTTTCAGGGTCTTAGAAATTTTGGGCACTTTATTCTCATTATGCTTCTAGGTGTATGTTTTCCTGCGCTTGATGCAGGGATGGCACTAATAGCGCTTAGCTTTTCAGACATGATCCGAGTTGTTTTATGGCTTACGAATGAAGTAAAGGAGAAAGAGCTTTTACACTGAAGAAAAAGTAAGTATGTAATATTATCAAACGTTAAGATTCATATTTTAAAATACATACATAAAAAAACACTTGTCTGGGTGGAAGATAATCGTGTTGAAAGACTAGGCTGGCCACCTGGCAGCAGTATGAGGCTAGAATTACTAAATTAATAGGAAACGAAGAGAAAAACCCGAGAACACAAAAGTCTAGGGTGGGGGGGGGGTCAGCAAAATTTTTCTGTTTAAGGGACCAGATATTTATGGTCTCTTAATGGAACTTTATATATAATATTGAAATTTGCATTTCATATAATTTTCACGTGTCACATAATTATTACTTGTTTGATTACTTTCAATTATTTAAAAATGCTAAAACCATTCTTAACTCATGGACCATATGAAAATGGGGGGCAGGCCTGGATTTGGCCTATGAACTATGGCTTGCCAGCTTCCAATCTAGGAGATAGTACGAGAAAGGGAGGCAGGGTATAGCTGGTTTAGTAACTGGGGGGACTCTCCATGAATGTTCTTCCATCAAACCTATCCACAAAAGCAGCTGCTTCCTAACATGTTTATATTGATGATACTTCCAGTTGCAAAAAAGTGGAAACAAACACAAACAAATAAAACAAAACAACAAAAAACAGGCATAGTTCACTGTGCTTGATATTAAAAGAGCTCCGGAAACACAATCATTGATCCTGGGCAAAAATAATTCTCATAGATCGTGGTACACCAGTCAGAATTTTAAGTAGATAATTCATTCTACAGAATCTTAAAATTATAGCAATAAATGCATTATTAATTACCATTTTGTCCCTGAGTCGCTCTCCACGGATAAAAAAGTCAGCACAGCCATTCTCTTCCTGGTGAGGGACTTTGAAGACAGTGACGCAGCTCAGTCCACTCCCTCCAAGTGGTAACCATCCACCACTTGAGTCATCCCGGGTCATCACCACAGCTCGCACTCGCGCATAACTATTACTAAAATAGATGGAAAGATTACAAATTAGCTTTTCCATAAAAAAAAAAAAAACAAACAAAAACAGCCAAGCAGTCAGTCTTGTTTGAGAAACCAAAGACCACATTAGTTAAAGTGTAGTAACTAAAATATTCACTACTTTCATGATAGTCCATTGAAAGTAACCTACTTGAAAGAAGTCAAAAACCACAAACTAACTTAAAAAGTTAACTTTTATTCTGAACTTTTATTCAAACTTTTATCCTCACAGTAAAAGGCTGCAGAACTCTTATTTCAATTAATTATCTGAATAGTTCCAGCACATCTGGCTGCCATGGAACAACTTAAGAAAACCCCAGGACAAACACGGTCAGGTTAACACAGGCCATCATCAAACGTGCCTACGTATACATTCACCTGCCGCGATAGAACAGGACAGACTATTGCTGCATTTGGTACATTTCATAGTGACACCTCTAAGTTTCTAACATTTTGGGAATATATTATAAATAAAATGCTGAACTCAGACATCACATTTTTTATTTCTTCTAACAACTGGGAATCTAAATTACACAAATCATATGAAGACAAACGTTCTGTTTCAGTAACTTAGCAAGCAAATTGTTCTATAGAAACCTTTCATGTCTTCTTTTTGGCAGACTCTCTTCTTAAGAGACTACATGCTAGCTCCATTCAGCATCGTTTGCCAATATTAACCACAACTATTTTTTACATAAAACCTAAAAAGTGTGTTTCATCTACTAATGTTCTAGATAACTGACATTTAACCATTTAGTTCTAAAACTTTTATATATTATTGATAAAATCCTTTCTAAAAGTAGTATACCTTGTTGATTTCTTCGAAAAATATACTGAATATAACTTAAACTTGTCTTGGTTATTATGAGTATCAATTAAGGTTCTATGTAACAGTTCTATGCTACTTAGTGTCTCTGTAGGTTCTGTCTTTGGTTTCCAGTTGTCATTTCTCGTCAGTCCTTGTCTCAAGACCCCTGCTTTCCTTTTTTTCACTTTATGTATTTTACTGAAATATACTTTACACACAACAAGGTATCGATCTTAATTATATAATTCAACAAATTCTGATAAATGTGCATGTCTGCATGACCAACATGATAATCATGATATAAAAGGTTTTCATGACTCCAGAAACGTCCTTTAAACCTCCTTCCCATCATACAGATAACCATGGTTCCAAATTCCAAAGTACGAGATCTGTCCAGAAGTTATCCAGCTATATTACTGGATCTGTCCAATCATATGAAAAATAGACACATTTACTGAAGAATATACAAGATACAAGAAACATTGTACATAGGACAATGACGCCTTCACCCTCTTCAAAACAGGCACCTTGGGACCTCCCACAGTTCTCCCAATCACCATTAGCTGCCCTGTCGTATTTTCCTGAATTTGATCGGTGGTCTGAAATCTCTTCCCCTTCAAAGGTGACTTTAGTTTTGGGAAAAGGCAGAAGTCACAGTGCACCAAATCTGGGGTAGAGAAGGGCTAAATCTACATATGACTTGCATAACTTGATGTCTCGCCAAAAAACTCTGCATGAAATGTGACACATGAAAGGGAGCCCTGTTGTGATGAAGATGCCAATCATCTGTTGCCCATAGCTGCAGCCTTCTGAATGATCCAAATAGTTTCCACACAGGAATGTTCAAGCTTAACGCAAAATTTAATGCAGATTCATTGCTCTATTCGCTCAGTCATTTTGAATGCGACGGCCACACAGTACACATGCTCACTCAACAGCGTCTACCCCCCCACCCCCACTGACTAGGGCAGTGAAGTTGTCATTGTTTACGCATGCGCATTCCAGTTCACTCTCCTTGGCTGCCAGGTTACACTGACGTCACACAAACTATCCTCATGTACATTAGTTTTTTTTCCTGTTATGGGACATCATATAAATGTAATCAAATAAAATTACCACTTGTACCCTTTATGTCTGATTTTTTCACAGATTACACTGTTGTATTAGTAGTTCATCCTTTTTAACTGCTAGGTAGTCCTCTAACTGAATAAATACATCATATTTTATTTGTTAGTTCTTATATTGATAGGCACTTGGAACAATTCTAGTTATTAACTATTACAAATAAAGGTGTTATAAACCATTCTAGTACAAGTCTTTTTGTAAAAGACTAGTTTTATAAACTAGTTAAACTGTTTTCCAAAGTGGTTATACCCTTATACCCATCAATAATGTATGGTAATTTCAGTTGCTGTACATTTTTACCAACATTGGATGTTTTCAGATTTTTAAATTTTATTCACTGTAGTGAATATACAGTAGTAACCTATTGTTTTAATATTCATTTTCCTGGTGACTTATAACGCTGAACACCTTTTTATATGCTTACTGGCCATGTGTATGGTTTCTTTTTAAGTCTTTTGATCATGTTTTTATTACACTGTCTTCTGTCACTAATTTTTTTTAGTTCTTTATATATTCTGGAACAAGTCTCCTGTCAGAGAGCTGTACACTTTAAAGCTGTACTGTGTTGTGGTTGAGTCAAAAGTCTGAAATCAAACTTTAATAAGTTGGATTCTGGCTCAACAACTTACTAGCTGTGTGTCCTCAAGAAGTTACAGAAGCCACCTTGAATAAATATAAACAATACCTGACATATAAAAAACACTATAGAAGAATTAATTATTACTACCACACAAAGAATTTTTAACTAATATAGTTGCCATCTTGGTAATTCAAAGCCAGGCAGGGAAAAATCAAATTTACACGGTCAACCATAATTCTCTATTTTTGGTGTCAAAATAATTCTTTACATAGAAGCTCCAAAAGTTTCAGCTTTACAGATGACCATTCTATCTAAGGTTTTTTGTTATGCAGTTTTTCAGAGGCCCTAATTCTTGTTTGGGCCCAATTCTTACCAGTCTTCAACTCAGAGAACTGGTCAGCAGAGGTGTGGGTGCATAAAGACTGCGCTGGCGTAAATATCAGATTGGAACCCTCGTGGGATGGGCTGGTACAAGTGCCTCTACTATAAACATAACATGCATCCCAAGAACACAGGGAAACTTATAGTGGGAACCAAGCTGTAGGGATAAAATTAATACTAGATGAAGATCATATGGTTTATCAAGAATTTAAGTCTAAGGATGTACTAAAAGCATAGCACATAACTTAGACACGTTAGATTTAAATGTATGTGAACTAAACTTACACATCTGAAGCTCAACACATTTCAAGTTCAGTGAAGCTCTGAAGTCACAAAAGTAGAAATAGGTTAAAACCTAAATTCAAGTTCCCAATAATCATTTAAGTGTCTATTTTATTATAGAATTTTGACTTCCTTGTCTAATTATGCAATAAACTGGGAAATTTAAGAATTTTATACTAGGTTCTTTAAGACGTGGAAGACCCAATGAGTAAAATACCCAATTTAGAAGCTCAGGGTATATCTTGACTTCAGAGTGTGAGAGTAGTTATCCTCTTTAGGGCAAATCTCTTATTATATCATCTTTGAATCTTACTAACTCTTATTTACAGTTTGTATGCTGCTTCTCAGGCATATTTTATAAAGTTATAAAAATATACATAAGATTATTTAAAAACATAAGAAAACCCTCGTAGTTATTTTAGAATGGTGAAATTAGATATTTTCCTTTCATTTCTGAGTTTCTCCAAAAATAATTATTTTAATTAATATTTATAAACTAAGTAATTTAAATCAAAAAATCACATTTTAACATTCTTTGGCTTTATGCCAGATATTATGAACATTTTAGAATGTTATTTTTAACAGTAGATAAATGTTTTAAACAAAAGTATCCCTAACATAATTCCTCGTAATACCCCTAATTCATTTCTTCCTTCCTTCCTTCCTTTTTTTTACTTTACTTTATATAAGTGCCACCTACAATGGATGCACTGTCCTTTCCAGAAAAAGCAAATGAAACACGATTTCCTTACTGGAAGAGTAAAGTTACCTGATACACTGTTCACCTTAATGCAACAAAAGAGATTTTAAAGCTGGCCAATAATTTAATTTAACCTTTTCTGAATCTCATGTTTTCAACCATAACAAATATATAACTTTCTCTTACCTACTCAAGTTGATCTTTCAAGCTTTAAAATACTCCAAAAGCCTATGTAAATTAATGTTGCACTGACCATGACCTTTATTAGCTTATAACTTAACAACTCAGCTTTCAACGTCAAGACCTAAAACTAGTATACTTACCATAAAATTCAACTTGTTCAATATCATGTTATATTTTTTTTGACAGAAACTTTATTCTTGACAAGGTTAATTTTTTACCTGTTTTTAATCCCATAACCTTCTCGCCTTCAAACGTCCTTCTCTTTTCCCAAATAAAACGAGTCATTTTTTGTCTGAAATATGCAACCACCCCCAAAGTGTAACGGCAGCTCTTACAAACGTGGTCATACTCTTCCTTCTAACACAATAAAATCTGCGCTTGTCATTCCCTCCTTAGATAAAAGTCACTAAGACCAAGAAACCAAATCATAGTCTTCTATTTAAAGTAATAATATTTTTTTCCTGATCATGTATATAACAGAAGCCCGTTCTAGTAGGTGCGGAAAATAAAG
This sequence comes from Micronycteris hirsuta, assembly GCA_004026765.1. Classification (NCBI taxonomy): domain Eukaryota; kingdom Metazoa; phylum Chordata; class Mammalia; order Chiroptera; family Phyllostomidae; genus Micronycteris; species Micronycteris hirsuta. Next base: position 28,072 of record PVJI01003610.1, read on the forward strand.
AAAAATATGAATATTGGCCATCACAAAATTAAAATTCCAAACTTTGCTGGATTTTCACCCTCTGGGTGTCGTCCTTGCAACCTGCCAGCCTCTTACACAACGGCCACTTATGACAACACACTCTCACTGCCAAAAATCAGAAATTCATTCTTGAGCTTCTTTAAACTACTCAGTTGAAAGGCATCTGTTCCCAGTGATTTATCTATAAAGTCAAATCTGATAATAATTACTTCTCTAATATTATTTTAAAAAATACTTCCAACTAAAGCTCTATTCATTTTAGCAGTGAACTACATAACCACCACTTCTTCAGCCTAGCTTTCATTCTAATGAAATGAAGAGGCACTTACTGTAAAATGTTGCTTGATTTCCTTTATTTAATTCAAAATCTAAATTGTATCTCAACTGTTAATCCTTGATCTTATTTCAACAATTATATCAAATACATCCTTTCATCCACACAAGGGGACTTAGACAACTAATGAAGAAGTCTGGGTGAGAGGTAACGCTGGATTGGACTAAGATGATGATAACAATGGACACAGAGGAATAGACTGGTTTGGGTCCTTCGGCAGAAGAGCCAAAAGGACTTGATGATAAAGGTAACACTACACAGTAAGAGTTCTAAATTATCTAAAATTCTTAATAGTAACCATGAGTTTTATTTTCTAAAATTTCCAACTGGTATTTAAATAAAGTTAAGGTTAAAAGAGGACAAAACACAAAGATAAACGGCTTCTTTTTTTTTAGTTTCTTTTCTCCCTTGTAGAAACCTCTTGCTCTGTTATTACCAAGCCAATATATATCTACCCATCAACCTGCTTGCTATTTTCATTCTTTTTATACTGTCCCTAATTTTCAGCTGGTTGTCTGACTTTGTTCTATTGATTTGCATAAATTCTCTTTTTTTAACCTTATTGAATTATTTTAGAGAGAGGCGTGGGAGGGAGAAAGAGAGTGAGAGAAACATCAATGTGTGGTTGCCTCTGGCTTTCCCCAAATGGGAACCTGGTCCGAAACCCAGGCACGTACCCTGACTGGGAATTGAATCAGCGACCCTTTGATTTGCAGGCCAGCGCTCAACCCACTGCGCCACACCAGCCAAGGCAATATTATCTTTTAAAGAACAAAGTTTTTATTTCACCAAGGTGAAATGTATATCTCTTTTCCTTTATGATTTGTGCTGTTGACTTTTTGTGATCTCATACATACCTATTATTTAAACCTTTTACCCCTTACTCATAAAACCTTTTTTTTTTTTCTTTTGAAGTCACTTTAGCAAATAGAATACTATTTTTTCTGTGAAAGTAAGAAAGTCCCTAAATCACCTGTCAGGCACAGCTAGTACTCATTTACTGAATTATAACACACACTAGTCCTTTTCCATCGCCCAGAAGTTAAATCCACTTTGGTCTTGGTTTCTCAGCTACGTATGATTCTCTGTCCTCCTGGGCATGGGAACCAGGTCTTCATAACTGTGGTGTAGCATTGCTGAATTAAGAGACCTACCTCTACAGTTTCTTTTTTCTTTCTTAGGGCCCATTCTGGTCTAGCACGAATCTGCACCAGAAAACCTCCCCATTCCATTCCTAAGCTTAACCCAACTTCTAAACCTTTCTACCCTTTCATGCTTTAAAACTTCCAAGTTTTTTTTTTTTAACTTCATTGATATATTTAACATTATTTCAAATAGTGCTCAACTATATCTTCACAAAGAAACTGGCAAAGTATTATAATGATATTGCCATTATATATCAATTGTGTCCTTACTTAAATAAGTTTCCTGCCAAAAGAGGGTATTAAATAAAGATTTACACAGTTTGAAAGCACAGAAAAATTTAAAACATGGACAGATTGTAGGCAGAGATTACTAAGGAAATTGTTATAACAAATTTTACCTATCGTAATAGAGATATTTATATAGATACCTTATCTCAATACTAAACTATCTGTAAAGGAAGCTAGATAATGTAGTCTGTATTTCCAGGCAACCATTAAAAATTGGGAACTAAAGAAAATGAGAAAAGATATAAGCAGACTTTCTGGCAGAAAGGTAAAAGGAAAAAAATTACAAGTTAAACTGAACATCTTGAAATCAAACTGCTGTCAGCACGGAATCCAGAGGTGGAGTGGGATGAGACAGCAGAGAGAAAAAAGGAGAGAAGAACAGAAAGAGAAGAAAAATAAACGAAAAAAAAAAAGTGTTTTAGAAATGTTAAGTTTAAAAACAGTTATCACATTATAAATGACCAGTCGGCAATCAGAAATACACGCAAATCTAGGAAACATCGGCGACAGAGCTAGATCTGTCTGAGCACTTTGTCTGTTTGTTATCTGTTTGGGAAGTCCTTCTGAGAACTGTTTCAGAAATGGTTCTCAAACTGAGGTGCTCGGGTGATGACTGATGCTACTGCAATTGTGATTAAAGCTATGGACTATTTCCCTGAAAAAAAAAAATACACATATAGCTAAAAACTTGTATTTGAATACAACTTTGGGGACTCACAGTCTATTCTAAGAGGTTCACAAACCTAAGATTAAGAATATTTGGTCTAAAGGTCAATGTTGCTCTGTGATAATTTTTAGGTTCTATAATTTACAGATTTATCAAGATGATATTTCCTATCAAATGAGTTACCTAATTGCTGGGTGAGTGAAGTTACATCATCCTCTCGCAAGTAAACCATAGTTATTACACTTCCAAAAGAACAAAGTATGTTAAGTGGTATTCGAAAGTGAAAGCAAAACCGATATAACGTCAATTAAAGTGGAAAAGAGGGACAGACAAGGAGGACAGATTCGGAGAGATTTGAAGATGCTACACTACTTGGCTTTGGACACACAGGTCATAAGAGAAAGAATGCAGTCCTCTTACAAGCTGGAAAAGGCACGAATACCGATTCTTCCCCGAATCCCCCACCCAGAAGGAATGCAGCCTTACCAACACCTTGGTTTTAGCCCAGTGAAATTATCTGTACTTCTGATGTCCAGACTACAATAGCACCAAAACAAAACAGCCCCAAATAACATCCTCAAAATAAAAACATACTTAGAATCCCTTAAAACTTGTTCAGTACAAAAAGAACTTATAACATTTTTCCATAGAGGAATATTTACAGTAACAAAACATCTTGTTCCCTACAATATATTTTAAGTAAACCTTATTACCCAAATATTAAATATTATTACAGAGACTGGGTGTAAAAGAAAAAGGAAGCATTTAGTAGAAGTAGTTTACAATTGTTAGTTTTCCCCAGACACACAGACTTGTTCAAATACAGCCTGGCATCCCAGCCTTCTCCACATACTTCTATAGAACGTCCTACAAATCACGTCATATGCACGTAATTCTCCTAAAGATGTGTTGGCTCATTTCACTACACAAAGTGGTTGCTCTGTGAAAGAGGAGATAGCAAATAAGGCCCTACCTGAAGAAAACTATTGGATATTCCACATTGGATATATAAAAATAGGCAGGTCCTAAGAGAGAAGATACGAACTCAAGGGGTAGACAGGCAGAAGAGGGAATTCCAGAGTCCTCTTGTACCTTAGAGGGATATTTCGAGAAAGAAACCTATGCTTGATAGGGATTCCTGGTGGTAAAAGAAAAATTATTTCCCCCCTTTGAAAGCAGGTATAGGTTTAACAGAGACATATTCTTGTAGACCCTACATTGAGTATGGACAACCTCTAAATTGTAATGCATTATCTAGTTATATTTCTTACTCTCCAGAAAGTCTTCCCTGACGCATATCATTGAGTTAGGCATCTTCTATAAATGTTTTCATCACGTAAGATGTAAGTAGGAGACTCAAGTAATTGATATCTTAATGGTTAGCTGTGGTTAACAATTCTTATTTAAAGCAAAAAGCAAACACTGTTGCATTTTCTTATTTAAATTAGGGACATGATAACCTTGAGTGTACCACTGTGTAGTTATATGAGAAGTTCCTTTCCACCCTGTAGGAAGAAGGCACAATAGTCTATTACTCTTGTTTCTCGGTGTCTTCAGTAAAATCATATCGCTTAGTCTTATCTGTGCTACCAGAAATATTAATGGAAAAAATGTGGATTTGTAACAAAGATGAAGTAATACTTTTCTGACTACTTCCAGGCAATGGCAAGAGAATTCAGTGAGAGACTAACGCTCTCGTCAGAGAACACATGCAGGGAGATTCCGTTGACAGTAAGGAGGTAATTCTTTCATTGTCAACATTATTAAGACAACTTTCATTATTAAGGAATTCAGCAGAACCCCTCTCTCACATTTAGTACCCACAATTGTTTCATATGTTGCCACCTCCTTCTATGGTTCTGTACATGCGACCTTACTTAGTAGAAGTGAGGAGCACTCACTTTTTAAAACGCACCTGTAAGGAAGTATTTACTTAGATTACAGCTTACCCATGCTGAAAATGCACATAACCATGCATATACCATCTTAGCATTTAATGGCAAAGGACAGAGGAATAACAGGGGTAAGCTGGCAACCCTGCATATCTAAAATGCCAATTCTTTAGGGATCCAGCAAACAAACCAAGGATGCTAAAAAGATATGGAGTCAAGAGTCAGGGACCCAAATGAATGTGTAAAATAATCACCTCAGAAAAAGGAAGTAGTTTCCACACATATTAAAAATCACTAACTTTGAGAGACCTGGATATGGCCAATGCTTGAAAAGAAGTCCTAGGAATATTTTTGTAAAATAGCCATTTCATAAATACGTACACAGTTGAATCCAGAAATAAAGAAAAGCAGATGAAGAATGCTCAGCTCTTCCTATGACTACCTATCAAGAGTGCTTTTGGAGAGAAACGGACAGCACAAAGTGACTTAAATAATTACTCAAATGCAAATGAAGTCGAAATTTAGAAGCTTCACGATACTGGTACATGATTACACAATGTTAATAACACTTCACTCTATAAAAAGAGGTTTAAAGAGCTCCTCTAAAAATGCCAGTCTGGGAATAAGAAATTCTGCAGCTAATAAATACAGTAACTAAAATAAAAATTTCTCTGGAAAGTTTCAATAGCCCATTTGAGCAGGGAAAAGAATTAGTAAGCTTAAAGACAGGTAAACGGAAATCATCCAGTTTGAGGCACAGAAAGAAAACTAAATGAAGAAAAAGGAACAGAGCCTATGAAATCTGTGGGGCACTATAAAATGCACCAACATATGTGTAATCGGCAGTATCAGCAGGAGAAGAGAATGGGAAAGAAAGAATATTTAAAGAAATAAGGGCCAAGAAACATAGGTAAATATAAACCCGTTATTAGGGTATTTTTGGTTATAATTTTTTTTCTCTCTGTAATAGTTATAAACCTATATTAATAGCCACAATAATATATAAAATGTAATTTGTGACAATAATGTAAAAGGGAGTAAAGAGCTGTATAGAAGCATCCATTTTATTAAAGTTGTGCTAGTAACAATTTAAGTTGTTATAAATTTAGGATGTTAATTGTGATCCCCACGATAACCACTAAAAAAAAACGTAAAAAAATAGGGAGAGAATAACAATTTAGATGGGAATTAAAAATACTACAAAACATTCAAATGCACAAAACAGGGGAGAAGTGGAGGAAATAAAGAACAGAAAAGGTACGAAATGGGTCACATATTACAGGATTCCATTTATGTAAAATATCCAGAATAGGTAAATCCACAGACAATGAAACAGATTGGTGATTGCCAATGAATTAAGGGTGAGGATAAAGGGGAGTAGTTGCTTAGCGGACATGGTTTTGGGGGGTTACTTTTAGGGTGATAAAATGTTTTGGGACCAGACAGAGACGGTGGCTGCACAACACTGGGAATGCACTGCATGCCGCTAAAGTGCACACTTTAAAACGGTTTTCGTTGTTAAATGGTTAAATTTGTTAATTTCACCTTAATTTAAAAAAAACTAAAAACAGATGAAATTAATATTAATAGTATATTTTATTTAATCCACTATATCCAACATAACATCATTTTAATAGAAAATTAATATAATTAATGAGCTATTTTATATATTTTTTCAACCAAGTCTTCAAAACTTGGTGCACATTTTACATACAGCACATGCTGCATCTGACTAGTGCCTGATAGTTACATATGGCTAACAGTGACCCTATTGGACAGGGAAGCTTACAAAAGTTAAGTTGTTAGGCAAGCTTATATTTAAAGATACTCTATCTGAAATGCTCACTTTCTAGCATACACTTTTAGCTAATCCCCACTACCTTCTCCTTTTTTATAAACTGAAAAATAAATATATGCAATTATTACCCTTGATTGCATTTTCTCCCCTGGATTGCTCTTACTCCTTTGTATTCAAAAACCCATATTTAATTTCTGTCTTGGCTTATAGAGGCAATAAGGGATTCTCCTTCTGATGACTTCAATGTATTTATCATGCATATTTTTCATTAGGTAGTTACTACCCTTGATTCCTCTAATGTAACCTTCTATTATTTAACTTCAAACTTCTCCTATTTACCACATCTTAAACTGCGCTGTACCATCCATAGAACCTCATGTAGAGCAAGAACTTGACACTACACATTTACCTGTTCCATCACAACTCTCTTGCTACTACAACTGATAAACAATAGTTCACATGCAGATAGTGATAATACCAAAAGGATATCCACAATGTCCACCCTTAATGGATGGTTTTCAGCTTAACTAAATAATCAAAGTCCATACAACCTGAATTAGGCTACTTAGCATCCTTTACTCAAAACAAACCAAAACAAAACGAGAACACACAGCAGGAGCCCTCATAGCAATTTAGGGACTATTCTTTAGCTCCTTAACTGATAGTTCAATTACGAAAAAATAAAACCCCATGGGTAAAAATCACCCCAGGCTTAAAAGCCCCATGCTTCATACAGGGGCTAAAATACCCCATAACAGTCCTGTGGACATATTTCTTTAGGTCCTGGCAAGGGATATACACAGATAAAGGAATACACCACACTCAGGACAGACCAAAGCTCTGGTTTTCCAACACGTGCATACAGTAGTCCCTCTTTTTATATGTAGTTTTGACTTCCAAGGTTTCAGTTACCTGCAGTCAATTGGGGTCTGAAAATATTAAATAGAAAAGTCCAGAAAAAACAATTCACAATTTTAAATTGTGTGCGGTTGTTAGTGTGATGAAGTACCACGCTGCCTTGCTCCATCTCCCGCAAGGATGTGCATCAACCCTCTGCCCCGCGCATCCACACTGTGTTTGCTACCGTCGCTTTAGTCACTTAATAGCCATCTCTGTTGTCACAATAGACAATCATGGTAGTGCAGTGTTTGTGTTTAAGCAACCCTTATTTTCACTGTCATAATTGTTCTAGGTTATTATTAGTTATTGTTATAATCTCTTATGTGCCTAATTTATAAATTAAACTTTATCAGGGGTATATGTGTATACAAAGAAACAGCTGACATAGGATTTGGTACTATCTTCAGTTTCAGAAATCCACTGGGGGTCTTGGAAGTAGCCCTCATGGAATACGGGGAACTACAGTAGTCCATTCACAATCCTTCAGATCCATGTGGATTTACCAATTTACAGTGCTGCCTAATACAATTGACAATCTTTATGTATCAAGATTCCAGAAAACCAGAGCTTAAGAAGTTAACCAAAAGTCATTTTTTTCCATAAGAAAGAATAGATTTGGTAGTGTTTATTACTATGTAAAGGTGCTAAGTAACTGCTAAGTTTATGCAAACACATTTACATAGACCTGTTTTCTTACTGTAATTAACTTTATTAATATCAGCTAAATATCGATTTTGCCTGATTATAATTTATTCATTAAAATAATATTCTAACTGTATAAAAATTAGTAACAAATAAGTAGTCATTTTTTAATAATCTGAGTTGTAAATCTGAAAAACACTGCTGTTTTTAGCATATAAGATATCCTCCAACAAAGCATCACCTAAAATGTCACTCACAGAGGCAGACAAAATTCAAACAGCATTTTATTTAAAAAGTGAACTGTGACAGAACATTTTGAAAGAACATCAAATATGTATCTAGAGTAGGGAAAGAGCGCAGGTGAGAGCTTCCCACCAGTCAATTTTGTGCTGGCACAAAGAGTTATTTAAAAGTGGAAAGGCAGGACATAGATGCTCCTCTGAATCAAGTCTTCTGAGAAGAAAGTCTTGGCAGATGCCAATTAACCAAAAGAACAGGGAGCCGTTTAAGAACCAAAACAAAGACACTCTCTCAATAATATTTCTCCAGCTAGACTAAAATAACTTAGATTTAGTTTCAGAGCTAGGTTTTCTTAGTGAGACTTCCTTAACCCCTCAATTTTCCATATTCAATGGTGTAGACAGTAAGTGATAGAATAAGGAATCAAACAAAGGTCTGAATAGAAAGCCTATGCTTTTTATCACTACAACCAAGAAAATGAATGGTTTATATAATTCACTGACAAAAAACAGGATTTACATTTATATGTACTCTTCTACTAAAAAATAAAACTCTTTGATCTCATTCAGAGTTCGAAGAAGCCGTCGGACTCCTGCAGACTAACTTAAGACGCAATCCCTCTTGCCCGTGTGCACACACACACCTCTGCCTGCAAGTGGACACAATATTCAGCTGCCAATATGAAATTCAGCAGGATCCCTGCTTATGCCGTTGTTTCTAGTACACTAACAATGCTTCAAACCAAAAGGGTTTTAATTTTTAAAAAATCGACTTCATTTTAAAGTTGGTTCTGGTTAGGTTTACTTACTTCCCCACCCTATTAGCTCTAGGTACACAAAATCCTTGTGGTCACAGTATGTCTTCTCAGAGTTCAAAAGTGCCGGAATTGAGTCTCCTTGTCCCTGATTTGTCTGGCTAGGGTTATTGGATAATTCTTGAACCAATCATCCCACAGAAGGTCAACCCAACTAAATCAAAAGGCCTGAAAATGAAGAAGGGATGATTCGCCAAAGAAAAGTAGGGCACTCTTAACAAGAAGACTCAAAGTACTCCCGGCATACTAAAACAACAGCAGTCACTACAATACTGAAGGAGGGAACATGGGAGTGGATTTAAGATACGGTAAAAATCATTTAAAGTAAGTGACACATCATGAAAGTAGACACAGAGTATGCAATATATATGTTATTCTTGCTTGAGCTGAAAGATTACTGAAGACAACAAAGATGATTTAGACTAAATAGGTATCTACTGGTGAAAGCCTTGTGTATTCAAAAGGGAACTGGCCCAGGCTTCTGTGCAGGGAGAATATCATTAAATTGGTATCTAAAAATAATTATATTGAAAAATAGTACCAGGAAAGCTTGGAATAGTCAGACGCAGAGACAGAAAGGCAGCTAGGAAGATGCTATTTGAATCCAAATGCTATTTCAATAATGAAGCCTGTGAACTGAGCAGTGTCTTTATAGATAGAAGTAGCAGGCAAAAGCCTACGTTTATTATTCTCAACAAAACTCAGACAGAACAAAAATACTTATGAAAGTAAGAAAAGGAGGGTACTAAAAAATACAGGAGTCAAAGATAAACTCCAAGACTGTGGGCTTGTAAAGATTCAGTCCAGTGGTGCTATACACAGTGTAAAGGATGTAGAAAAGATGTTGTCGTCAACATAGAATAAAAGTTCGGATGTCAAGTGTGGTAAGAACACTCAAAGGAAATAACCTGAAAGCCATGGAAAGCTTAAGTAATTCAACAGAACCTAGTACATAAGAGATGTCTGACACATGAAAGGATGGACTGGATGTCTCTTACAAACAAATATTTTAAACAGAAAAGATGACTAAGACACAGACAGTCCCTGGACTCTGAGAACCCCTATACAAGTAACTTCAATAAATAATAAGGGCAATAATTTTGTTAAAACCACCATCAAAGTTCAGAGGAACAAGTGATTAAATCCTGGTAAAGAAAGCTTCCAAAGCGAACCAGAAGCCTGTGTAAAAGAAAAGCAGAATATACCACTGAAACTGAGCTTTGAAACAATTCTTTTAAGGAAGAAGAGAGGAATCAGTGATGGGGGTCAGAGGCTCAAGATAGGTAAGAAAATATGAAGAATAAAGTTTAATAAAAGTCATGACAACAGTTTTATCTAAATTGCAAAAGAGAACACTAGTTTGTTGGAAGTATGATTTGAATGCAAAAGTACTAATCAATTCACATCAATAAATGTGGAATACTCATTTCTCCAATAATAGAGAATAAATGAACAGCTCACATTTTGTTAATATCAATTTGTTAAGGCAAATCATTTTAAGTGGGACAGCCTGCCTTTTCTAAAGGAATTTAATAGATATAAATAAATGTTTATTTATAAATAAATGTCGTATTTTCTATCTCTAGTCACTTCACGGAAGATTCAGATTCAGCCTATACCATCACCTTAGTACCACCTTCGATCTTAAAGCAGAGGTAAAAACAGACATAAATGAGCACAGATGACTGCTTTCAGGGTTCATGACACTTGCAGCAGTGGGGGCTGTGGCCATGGACAGGGGACACCTAACCCTCTGCTCTCCAGCAGCTGCCTTGTAAGAATGGAGACTCGGTATTATGAGCATGTTTTGATCTTTTTACAGAAACTAGAAATTCTGCCTATATGAAATTTCTTGATTTTTTAAAATACTGGTTCATTTATATGTGAACTGGTTTCACATCTTGTCTTAAAGAAATAATGGTATTTTTTATGTCAATAGAAATATAAGTTGGTTTTATCCCTTTTTACCACTGAATTTACCTATTTTTTAACTAGAAAACTAGATAAACAAACACAGCATGTTTTAGGATCTCCCAAATAATGCAAGCAACAAGAAAGAGCAACTAACCAATTAATACTTTATCCTGAATTCCTTAAACTAAATGTCACTTTAATACATTTTTCATTTCAGAATACACTTTGATCTTAAACATGAAATATAAAACTTATAAAAATCCCAGAAAATTCATTTAATAATGACCACAAAGTGACCAGGAATCATGGCCAAAATGTTCTAGATAAAAATTCCTCTGGCTCAGAGGTTCCTAAATTCATCTCTGAGGATTAGCTCTATGAATATTATCTGGAGAACTTTTTAAAAACATAGATTCCCAAAGTCCACTCCCTGATTCCTAAGGGATCATCAGGCTTAGCAGACCTGTATTTTAAGTTTCTGAAGTAGTTTTGATGTGTAGCCATATTTGGGAATATAAAACTAATCTTAATTTTGAATAAATTAACAGAAAGGTAGTCACTATACAACTCTATTCAGAATAATTTCTTTCCTATCACTTCAAGCAATGTAACTAGCTACTCGAGTCTTGGGACTTAAGATAATCTTAAAAATTAAGTTCCAAAGGAAAGCACTCACACAAAAACTCCACAGTCAAAGCAAAATGTTGATTAAAGACGGCTTGGTAATATAAAATCTTTTTTAAAATTTACTTATCTATTTATAATAGAGAGGGGAAGGGAGGGAGACACATATGGATGTTTGAGAGAAACACTGATTTGCCTCTCACACAGACCCGAACTAGGGACCAGCCTGCAGCCCAGGCATGCGCCCTGACCTAGAATCAAACCTGCAACCCTCCACTTTGTGGCATGACCCTCAACCAATTGAGCCATGAAGGTCAGGGATATAAAATCTATTACTAGCTCCTTACCATAACTTATAAGACTACGCCTCTCTGACTCTCTCCTAACTCACTTATACTATCTCCAACCACAATAGTGTTCTTTCTATTCCTTAAACAGTTTCAGCCACCCCCTGGCCGCTGCGCTTCCTCTTTCCTTTCTGTGCATGCTCCCCTCAGGTATTCCACTGGCTGCCTCCTTAAGTGTCAGCTAACAGAATCCTCCTCAAAGTAGACACCTAGCCTAAACTACTTCCAATACCCAGCTTCCCCCCACCCTAATTCTATTATACTCAAAATAATTGGCTTTTCTAGGAACCAGGTACACTCTGTATCCTAAAAGAGCTGAAGGGATGAGCAGAGGTAAATTAGAGAGAAGGGTAAAAGTGAAGGAAGAGGAAGAATGACTTTCCTGTCAGAGATTATTTTATGCAGAGTTTCTATTTCCTCAAGCGGTTCACCATCTAAGTAGCATTACTACATAGCATTACAGACAATACAAGTAACAACAAAACAATGCGCAGCATGAAAAAAATACACAAAAACAGAGAGGAGGAGTAGAATCTTAAATATAAATTTGATAAACTTAATTGTGGGACCATATCACTTTTACACAGTTTGCACCAAGATTGAAATGCTGAAGAGGGAAATAAACTGGGAACCGAGAGCCACTATTTCAGAAAAACTTAACTACCTTGAATGATGCTTGAAAAAACAAACAAAAAAATTTAAATTCAATATTAATTCTTGAAAATATTTTAGGTAAAGAAATATTAAAAGATACTCCTTAACATAGTAAAAGCTGTTAAAGTCACAATAAATATTACCGTAACTCAAAGTGAAACACCTGAGGCATTTCTATTATAGCCAGATGTAGGATATTACTAGGAAGGCTTTAAAAAATTAAAATTATGGTAATATGATTAAAAGGTGAGGGAGGAAGAGAAACAAAATACAAATATCAATTTAAAAGTTACCCTATTTGTAGATTATATTATTGTTTACCTAAGGAAACACGAGCAAATTATATATTAGAAAAGTAAGAAGGACTTCCCGTTTCCAATCCAAACTGTAAGAAGTTTGGAGGCCGCCAATCTGGGCTATCAAGGGAAAACCTGAACAAACTGAAAAAATCAGTAACTCTTCTTAGAGTCATAAGAGAAGTAAAGTCACAGGACAAACTGCTGCCCAGAACTGGAGACACGGGCAAACAAATACAGAGAACCACACTTCCTGCAGAGCACGGACCTCTGTGGGAAACAGTGCCACGGCAGGAAAACTTGAGGCAGAAATGAGATAAAAACTCGAAGGAGACCCAGTCCTTGATGTGCCCCACACTTTTGTGCGTTTCACCTCTTGGAGATCTACCAAGTCCTTACAGCAAATATCAGAGAAAAACCCTTTGTGCTTCCAGAAGGAAAGGGGAGAAGGAAGCATTCTGAAACGCTGGGCTGGCCAAAAAGTCCACAGAGTTTTTTTCTGTAAAATAAAAGACACATTTTTCATTTTCACCAATGACTTTATTGATTTGGATATTTTGAGTATGTTGGCTATCTCCTGTGCGGTATAATGTTGATTGTTCTCAACTAATGTCTAGATGGCTATCAACTTCAACCGATCTGCCCGACTGTGGAGCCTCATCCAGCGAGAAATCTCCAGCACAACACTTCGCCAACCACTTCTGACATGTTCGAGCAGTCCCAGCGCTGTCTCCATGCACTGCACAAATCTATTTTTGCGTCTCCGTTGCGTTTTTACCTTTCTTGAAATAAAAAAGCATAATATGCCGAAAACGTTGCGTATTTTCTCCTATCTTCAATGTTAAAATGGCTATACGAAAATTTACCAATTTTGATTAGTTTTTTAATGCACACTGATATGAGAGCTGTCACAGTAAAATGTACCAAAATTGACTGAAATGACGTTAAAACCAACTACGCGCTACTAGAGCCATCTTACAGAGAAAAAAACCCAGGAACTTTTCAGCCAACCCAATATATCAGAGCACTCTGTTCTTAACAAAGTTTGCCCCCAAGAGAATTTATTAACCACATGGAGTTTCAGCAGCACCTAACTAATCTAGGGGAAAGGAAATACTCAACTACAACCCCCTCCGACTATCCTGACCTAGAAAAGGTTGGGGGGAAATAAAGAGCACTTGAAAAGTTCACAATCCAGAAACATAAGAGCACAAAAAGACTAAGACCTAATAAGTACGTTCTGGAGATCAAATGTACAGTGTTGTAATTGTAATTAACAATATTGTTATTATATACTTGAAATCTGCTAACAATACATCTTAAATGTTCTTACAGCACAAAAAAAAAAGAGAAGAAAAAGAAAAAATGCCAACTACGTGCTGTGGTGGATATGCTAATTTGACTGATTGTGGCAATGATTTCAAAATGTAAAACATCATGTTATATACACTGAAGCATAAATAATTTGTCAATCATACTTCAATAAAGCTGAGGGGAGACTGAGACCTAATAATATGACTATGCAGCACTTCCCACACCCCCACATTATTAAAGGCCTATTTATAGCAGTTCCTGTTACCCAGCACATCAAGTGTGGGTATAAAGAAAAAAATTGCAAGGCTCACTAAACTGAAAAAGAAAGAAGGGAGGGAGGGAGGAAAGAAAGAGAAGATAAAAGAAAAGAAAAAAAGAGGAGAAGAAAAGAAAAAAGAAAAGTCCTAAGTGCTGTGGCTCACTTGGTTGGGCATCAGTCCACAAAGCAAAAGGTCACCAGTTCCATTCCAGTGAGGGCGCATACCTGAGTTGAGGGTTCAGTCTGGTCCTGGAGCATACGAGAAGCAACTGTTCAATGTTTCTCTTTCACATCCATATTTCTCTCCCTCTCTTTCTCCCTCCCTTCCCCTCTCTCTAAAAATAAATAAGTAAAATCGGAAGGAAGGAAGGAAGGCAGGCAGGCAGGCAGGCAATGGCAAAATAAAAGCAACATCACTAGATGAATTTTAATCATTATGAGACAAATTATAACCTATACACCTTCATTTCAAAAGTTGTAATGAATGAAAGATTATAGTAAAGATGTACAGAATTCATTTCCCACTGATACTAAGAAATAGGCATAGATAAGAATTTCCAAGTTTCCAAAGTCTGAAAACACAAGCTATTGGAAAACTGCTTATCTCCATAAGTCAGTAGCTTTTACATGGACATGGCTGGAATGAATCAAAGACAGTATCCATAGGTTCTTGAGCAGAAAAAGGAATGCTTAATGCAACAGAGTAAATCCACATGCACTCTCCCAATGTATTATGGAACCAGTATGGAGTAATGCTGGTATCTACTGGAATCTGACAATTCAGAAAGCAGCATCAGTAGTCAAGCACTTAAAACAAGTGAAAGCTTTTTCATTCCATAGGTAGATCTCACAGAGATATCCCATAAATTTAAAACAGCCACAAAAACACTCTTTTTGCCCTCTAAGAACTCATGGTATCTATTAAAGAAGAAAATATGAAGAACTAAGTAACAACTTTATATTAAAAATTTTCAGGAATTGTGTGAACATAAACTGAGAATGTGTACTTTCCTTTAACCAAAAAATTAATGGTTATTGTCAATTTTTTCTTCATCCATAAATCTCAATCTACGAAGTATTTCTCTAAAGCCATGTATTTTAATTTTACACAAAAATTGTACATTTTTAACGAAGTGCACACTTCAAAAACATACGTAGTGTATTACATGCATTAAAATTAAAATCATGTGACCTAGGCACTTATAAGGAACCTGAAAGAACATGGCACTCACTTTGAAAGGATCTACACACAGATGCTCAATCCTTTCTGTCTCAGACTGAAACTCTCAACTTCACCCAACAGTCCATTCCATTATCAGTCGAATCGCACCATTAGGAAACTGTCTTTTATATAAAATATTTATATCCCTCCCCTTTTTAAACCAGCATTTATTGATTCCAGCTTTATTCTCAGCGACAAGGTAAGTTTATGCCTAATATTTTATGATGCTTTCAATTACTTGGAGATAGCTAATATTTTTCATTAATCAGTTGTTCTCCAAGCTCAACTTGACAAGTTCCTATGACTTTTCCGCATCCTACCTTACTTTCTAAATATCTCGTCATACTGGTATATTGTGAATTTATCAAATGGTTATGTATGTATGGGAAAAAAAATAACCTTTTACATACAGATGTTAGGTGATGAACTAAGCTAATAGCAAAGTGATTCATTGCTTTCCCTTTAATATGCTATCCATTCTACAATTATATTGCTGAATCATGGTCAAATGAGTTCACAATGTAAATATATTTCCTTTAGTCATAATAGATGCTAAATAATTTGCATGTATTCATTCTAACTCATTTGCTTTTGCAAACAATTTCTTGCTTATAAAAGTAAATGTAGTTGTAGTTTCACATACAGACTTACTAACTTACTGAGCAGTGTCCTAAATGTACTAAATAACTGAGAATAAAATATCACAGTATTTTCATTCTTTTATCTATCTTTAGGTAAAATAGATTTAATAGCCTAATTCCATTATTGATATAATTACCACCACAAAAACAACAGATTTTCTTTAGAAGCCTGGGACAAAGATAAATGATTAATTCTTGATAATAAGGATACAGATGACTGATATCTTCTTTGTATTTTTCTCTTTTACGTTTCTAAAAAAAATAAACCAATAAGCACTTCACCCAAAAGCTAAAAACCCTGTAGCATGCCAAGACCCTAGTGGCTAGCATCAAAATCTGAATGATGTGCTTTTAGAGCTTTTTCACTGACCTGTAGCTCATATTATTGAAGGGATTCTGAATAAAAGCATTATTATGCTTATCATACTCCCTTAAAAAGGTAAATTATATATTTCTCTTCTGACTTACATTGGTTATGCTTTAGAAATCAGTGTTGATACTGATATCCATGATTCCTAAAAATAAAGATGACATTCCCAAATAAATCACTTCTCTTAATAAATAGAGATTGGGGTTTCCAGGGACATATGGTGGGAAAAAAATCAACAGTGGAGAAAACACTGAATTAACAGCCCTGAAGCCAAAGTGCACCCTGAGACTGACATATGCAAGTGCGATATTTTGGGCAAGTTATCTGGTCACTCCAGGCTTAGTGCCCTCATCCCAAAAATTAGAAACAAGACAGACTTAATCAAAATTCTTTCTCGTTCTAAATCTGATTCCATGAAATACCAAGGCTTGTAAAATTATCCCAGGTAGTTCACCATAAACATGTCACATTACTATTTAGAATTTATTCTATAGTATGAACTTTTAATGTGTCTTTTTAATCAATTAAGTAGGACTTCTACTACTGACCGTAATAAGTAGCTAACACTTCAGCATTTGCTATGTGCAGACAGTTCAGCACTTCACATGGATTACATTTAATCATCACAATAATCTTCCAAAGCAGGTATAATTACTATCCTCATTTTACAGATGCAGTTTTTCACAAGTCCAAGATCAAAAAACTAGTTAATTTATAGAGTTGGGCCTTTAACCTTGACAGAATGAACTCAGACGCCCCCACAAAGGTGTAGAGAATAGACTTGTTCAGCAAATCCTCAACATCAGAACTAAGGAATACTCTAAAAGCCTGAACATAATATATAACAGAAACAGTACTTCACATAGTAGGGAGTATAAAAATTGGATTTAAACCCACTTTACGATCTTAGGCAAATCATTTAATTTAAGTCTCATGTGGAATATGGGACAAATACTGCAATTTCAAGAAGCTATTGTAAGAATTAAAAGTAAAAACATAAAGTGCTTTAGTGTGTTTAGTCAACACATCATTTAATGGTTATATAATATTACCGAAATTATGAAATGACAGAGTACTTAAAAGTGGCACATAAATATATGTAAATCTAAATACCATATATATTTATGTAGTATATATTTAAATATATAAATCAGTAAGCCATGTGGATTCATGGATAATGAATTAATTTACAATAGCCACACCACCTATCCCTACCCCTTAACTATAGAGGGGAAAAGAAGCCACAGTAAACAAAAATTCTCAACAAAATGTCGCTCCAAAATGATATATATTCAATATACCACCGATGTCTAGCACACTGCATTGCCCATCGCAAGACTATAATAAATGTTTTTGGAACTGCAATTACTTTTCTGTTTTGAAATAGCTACACTTATCATTAGCAAATAATCATCTTACTAAAATTAAAATTAGACGATGCCCTGTCCTTGCCAGAAAAAACAAGTAACAAAATTGATGGAAAAGGCAAATGTAAGGAGGAATACTATGGAGAATAAGTAGAAAACTGGACTTTGGACGGACAAATTCCGAGTGTATATACGAAGTCTATCACTTTTATCGGAGGGTTATGAAAATGACAAACCTTCAGTTTAGTTTCCTTCATCTATAAAATAGGGTTGGTACCACCAACCTCATCCCAATGCCAATGAGCACACCTAGCACTGGATAACAGTTTCTAAATATAGTTTCCAACAAATGGAGAGAGAGTTCCTTGGATAAAAGAATGACTCTAAAGCTGGGGCAGGGAAAATATGAGATGAGCCTGGAACATCTTATGAAACCAAAATAGAAGTGCTCAAAAAATGAAGGAAGGTGTCAAGAGGGCACAGAAGTCACTTTGATGGGCTCCCAATGGCCAAATCTGGGACAACACAATATCAAAATGATGATAGCAAAGGATTATAATCCATATCGACAGAAATAAATAAATGTGGGGAGAAGAGAAACCTTGTCTATAGAATTCCAATTAATAAAAGTGGAAGGAATGATGAAGTAGAAAATCACCATTTGGCAAATATAACAATTGTTGCAGGCAAGAATTACCAACAAATGTTAAAAATAGCAGACAAGTGTGTAACAGGAAATAGGGTGTTTACATAGTCTCAAAGTATCTCTCCTCAGAAGATGCTTATTACAAAGAAAAGTTACCAGTTAGAAACCATCTTATCGAAACGATCCAAGTTCTCATCATCAGTGTGGGTTATATCAACATCACGGACCTCCTGATCTGAAGGAGGAGGTAGGACACCATCACTCTGGGAAGGGGCGGCCAACCTTTCGGTGTCTTGGGGCCCCACTGAAAGAAGAGTTGTCTTGGGCCACTCATTAAATACATCGTGACACATAATCACACACACAAAAAACTCATAATGTTTTAAGTAAATTGAAGATTTTTGTGTTGGGCCGCATTCACAGCCATCCTGGGCCGCGGGCCGGACACTCCTGCGAGGGTATTGCTTAACTTGAGTATAATCAAAAGTAAGCATCAGGCAAGCCCAAACTGAGAAACATTCAACTAAATACCTGGCCGTCTGCAAAATTTGTCCTAGTTATGAAAGAAAGACTGTTCTAGATTAAAGGAGACTAAAGAGACATGGATACTTAACACAGTATGAGATACTAGATTGTACCCTGAACTAGAAAAGGAACATCAGTGGGACACCAGTCTGGGCGCACACCTGGGTTGGGGTCAGGTCCTAGTCAGGGCGTAGAGGAGGCAACCGGCTGATGCTTCTCTATCACATCGGCACTTCTCTCTCTCTCTCTCTCCCCTCCCCTTGCTTCCCCTCCCACCACTTCCCCACCCTTCGCCTTCCTCTTTGTAAAATGAACATATCCTCCGGTGAAGATTTTTTTTTTAAAGTAGTAATTTTTATTTTTAATAGCTTTTCTCCTCTTCTGGGAAAACTATATTTTCCCCTAGCAGGAAATCAATGTTTCCAAGTCCTTCCTTACCAAAAAATGTATCATTTGGTTCTAGTATCAGATTGAGAACTCCTAGAGGGGAAAGATGCAGATTTTATTCCTCTACTTCCCCAAAGCCTTTTAACACCTGGAATACAGTAAACCTCAAAAATGTTAGTTCCAATCCTTTTTCTGGCATAGAAGAAATGGTTAGTAGATGTTTGTTATAGCTGTTTCATTCAGTATCAGCATTAATGACTGCCAAACCTAAGGGCAATGTAAAATCCAGGAAATGGACTAAATTTGACTAATAATAAATGATGCAACATCCTGATCTCCATCTGTTTGGCTGCTCATACCAGCCAACCATTCCAACACACGTGTGTGATTGATCCTTTTGTGGCCAGTGCACTGGAACATTTATCTACCACTAAACCACGCAGCATACACTCTTTAGAGCACCTTAACACTTTAACATCGGAGTTTAGATAATACCCTCCTGCAGGGGTGTCAAACTCATTTTCACTAGGTGCCGCATCAGCCTCACGGTTGCCTTCAAAGGGCTGAATGTCATTTTTAGGAATGTATAAATGTAACTACTCCTTAACAGTTCAGCGAGAGCTCAGCGCTGCCACCGGGTCGAAACCAGGTGCAGGGCCGGATAGAACGAGGTGCAGGGCCAGATTCGGCCCGCGGGCCTGTGTTTGCCACATGCCCTACTGGGTCTCGCACTTTGTCACTCCACAGTTATTAAAGCAAATAAATGATCATCTGCACTAAAATTATAATTGTATTTTTTATTTAATCTTTATTGTATTTTTTCCGTTACCATTTAGTCCCCCTATACCCCCCTCCCCCAAGCAATCAACACAGTTGTCCATGTCCATGAGTCCTTTTTTCTTTTTGCTCAATCCCTTCACTACCTAACCACTCCCCCAAAATTATAATTTTAAAGTAATATGTTATCTTAAAATAGTACCTATGTGGCAAAACACAAAACATCTACTAAGCATCTAAGCAGTTGATAAACAAAGATGATTGGCTTAATAATGAACTACCTCAAGGACATTACTTGGAAATATTGAAGGAAAAAATTTCATTCAGTTCACAATGTTATGTACAAAAGCTTATGTGGAGACCAGTATACATTAAAATCCACTCCAGGATTGTTAAACTACCTAATACATTTAAAATACTATATTAAAAATAAAGAATTAAATTAAAATAGAATAAAGCATATGAAATTATTTCATATTTTAATACTACAAAAAGAAAAAATGGCAATAACAGATTATTCTGAAAGAACTGTATAGGAGAGTAGGTCAAATTATAAAGTACTGGAGCCAAAAATGCTAGAAATCATCTTGAGCCATTTTATTCACTAAGGAAAACTGAGGTTCTGTAAGAAACTGCTTTCAAAAGAAAGACTACACAATGGACAATTTTAATACACAATGTAAGAATGGAATAACCAACATTCACTATCACAAGTACACACAGGCCAAGAGTTGGTGGAAAAAAGGGAAAGAGAGCACAAAGAGGCTAGACTCTGCTGCCTAACCTTACCAAGTATAAATCCCAACTCTCGAAGAGTTCTGGTCAAGATGGAAGCATAGGTAGAAACCCTTTACTTCCTTGCACAACCAAAAGGAAGATAATAACCAATCTAAAATCAATAAACAACCAGAAGTGCCAGAATATCAAACTGCATGTAACGCCAACAACCAAGGAATTAAAGAACAGTCAATCAGAACAACCAGACCGGTAAGGCGGGCCGACTGAGAGAACCCGTGGCGAGGCAGCAGACCACGCAGGCAGGGCTTGGCTAAATGGGAAACTGAGACTCAGAGCTGACTGCGGTCTATGGCAGGCGGTTGCTGTGGTGGAAGAAACTCCCAGTCTCACAGGAGGGTTCGTTGGAAAGTGTGGCTAGAGCCCAGCAGGTGAGCTGCACTGTTCCCTCTCTGGCCCCTCCCCCACAGGGAGCCCCCGCAGTGTAGCAAGGAGGGTTGCCCTGCCTGGGGGAATATCTAAGGCCCTGCCCCCTTACAACTTAACAGGTGCCCTGAGACAAAGAAATATGGCCCAAATGAAAGACCAGAGCAAAACTCCAGAAAGAGAGCTAAGCGACGAGGAGATAGCCAACCTATCTGATGGAGCGTTCAAAACCTTGGTAATCAAAATGCTCACAGAACTGATTGAGCTTGGTCGCAAAATGAAAGATACCCAAAGTGAAATAAAGCAAAATATCCAGGGAACCAACAGTGACAGGAAGGAAACCAGGACTCAAATCAATGATCTGGAACAAAGGGAAGAAATAATCATACAATCAGAACAGAATGAAGAAACAAGAATTCAAAAAAAACACAAAAACAAAGAGAAGCTTAGCAACCTCTGGGACAACTTTAAACGTTCCAATGTCCAAATTATAGGGGTGCCAGAAGGAGAAGAACAGCAGCAAGAAATTGAAAACTTACTTGAACAAATAATGAAGGAAAACTTCCCCAATCTGGAAAAGGAAATAGACTTCCAGGAAGCCCAGAGAGTCCCAAAGAAGTTGGACTCAAAGAGGAACACACCAAGGCAAATCATCATTAAGTTACCCAAGATTAAAGATAAAAAGAGAATCTTAAAAGCAGCAAGAGGAAAGGAGAGTTACCTACAAAGGAGTGCCCATAAGACTATGAGCTGATTTCTCAAAAGAAACCTTGCAGGCAAGAAGGGGCAGGAAATAAGTATTTGAAGTCATGAAAGGCAAGGATCTACATCCAAGATTACTCTATCCAGCAAAGCTATCATTTAGAATGGAAGGGCAGATAAAGTGCTTCCCAGATAAGGTCAAGTTAAAGGAGTTCATCACCAAGCCCTTATTATATGAAATGTTAAAGGGACTTATCTAAGAAAAAGATAAAAAATACAAACAGTAAAATGAAAACAAGCTCATAACTATCAACAACCAAACCTAAAAAAATACAAAAACAAAAATGAACTAAGCAAACAACTAGAACAGGAACAGATTCACAGAAATGGAAATTACACAGAGGGTTATCAGCGGGGAGGGGGAGAATGGGGGAAAAGGTACAGGGAATAAGAAGCATAAATTTTAGGTACAGAATAGACAAGGGAAGGTTAAAAATAGTATAGGGAATGGAGAAGCTGAAGAACTTATATGTATGACCCATGGATGTGAAGTAAGGTAGGGAGGGGAATGCTGGTGGGAGTGAGAGTACAGGGCAAAGGGGAATAAAGGGGAGAAAAAAATGGAACAAATGTAATGCATAATCAATAAAATATACTTAAAAATTAAAAAAAAAAATCCCAACTTTCATTTACTCACTTAACCTCATAGAGCCTCAGTTTAGACTTCAGAGGTCCATACAGAGACCAATGATGACAACATGAACCAGGATAAAGATTAATCCAATGTTGTGTACAAGAAAGTTTTTTTTTTTTTTAATCCTTACCTGAGGACATGTTCCCAGATTTTTAGAGAGAGAAAGGGAGGAGGGGGGACAGAGAAAGAGAGGGTAGGGAGAGGACGAGAGAGAGAGAGAAACATCTATGAGAGAAGCATCCAGAGGCTGCCCCACACTCCCCCCACCCTAGCCCACGTGCCTGTACCAGGGACCTAACCTACACCACTTCGGTGCACCTAAGGGTGCTCCAACCAACTGAACCACGTGGCCAGGGCCACCTAAGGGTTTTTTTAATTTTATTTAATTATAGTTGACATATAATACTTATGTGTGCAAGGTACTGATTCAACATTTACATACTTATGAAATGATGACAATAGTTCTGCCACCATACATAGTTAGTACAATATTGCTGACTATATTTTCCAATACTGCACATTACATTCTGTGACTTATTTTATAACTGCTGCATTAGAGGTTCTTTAAAGTGGATTGAGGATTAAGTATAGTCTACAGAGTAAAGGATTAAATAACGTAATTCATATTTGACATACTCAATATATGTTAGCCACCATTCAAAATGTTATGATCTTGCCCGGGCCAGGTCGCTCAGTTGGATGGAGTGTCATCCCGTCCTTCAAAAGTTTGCCCTTCAATCTCTAGTCAGGGCAGTACGGAAGGCAACCAGTGGATGTTTCTCTCTCCTCTCCATCTCTCCCTCTCTCTCTCTGTATCCCTCCTACTTCCCCCCCCCCCACAAAATCAATAAACGTCCTTGGGTGAGGATTTTAAAAAAACATGATCTATCATAAGTTATTAAGGAATAAAACACATTTTAAAATTTAAAATCGCTTCTCACTCTAAACCAACCTCTTTCCATCTTGCCAAAGCAGAAACCTTACCTAAAATAGACAGACTGCCTCAGCAAACTAGTGGCCCAGCAGGGCTCCTAATTCCTTACCAATCCAATTCTCCTCCTCCTAGGTAAGGTATGTAACAACCTGGTTTTTGTTTTGACATTTACTATCTTCATCAACACTCTGCCGTATACGTGTACCCATATATATTACCCCAAAAAATGTTGTTCCTAAAAGGGAAGATGTTAATCACTACAGCCAATTTAAAAATAAACAAACCCAAACTATCATAAGCCATAAATACATAGTATCAAAAATTTTAATACAGTAAAAATCAAAAGTATTGGCTTGTCTATCAGAGATTGAGAATGACATTACTCCTTTCTTATTAAAAATGCACATGCACAAATATAACATCTTAACTTAATTAAAATGCAAACAGTCCTGAGAATGAAATAACTTGTCAATTTAATTTAATACCATGTCTGTGATAAAATTAAAATTATCTTATATAGCAGAACAAGTTCCACACTTTGGAAAAAGCTGGACTACCTCAAGCTAACTCCATGTTAAAAATTTTTAACTTTCTTCAAAACCTGGTTAAGACGGAATAAAGAAGATGTCATTCATTGTTTTCAAAAATTTGCTGGGATTCAAGAATTAGAAATACACAAGATCCGTACTATCTAAACAGAAATCGTTAGCCGCATGTGGTTACTTAAATTAAATAAAATTACAATTTTAGTTCTTCACGCCCTCAAGCTACATTTCAAGCACTCATTAGCCAAACAGCCACATACTAGCTACCATACTGGACAGCACAACAGAACATTTCCATCACCGCAGAAAATTCTAATGGAAGTCCAGCTTCAGACTGTCAAAGCCCCAAATAGTAGCAAATGGAAATAAGGAAAATTTTAACAGAAAAAAAAGTGTCTTTCAGTAAAATAATAGAAACATTTGAAAGAACTGTGAGAGAATGAATTAAAAGCTAGTAGTAAAAATAAGTTTTCTTTTTCTACAATTCCCTTATAGTTTGATGATTTCAAAGGCTGGAGATGTACTAACACAGGCTGGAATACCTCCCAAACTAAGATAGTA
Organism: Micronycteris hirsuta; assembly: GCA_004026765.1. Lineage (NCBI taxonomy): Eukaryota > Metazoa > Chordata > Mammalia > Chiroptera > Phyllostomidae > Micronycteris > Micronycteris hirsuta. The sequence goes on from PVJI01003610.1 coordinate 52,753, forward strand.
AAATTATTACTGCAATTGAGGAAGAGACTGAAAAACTTAGAAAATAAAGTTAAGATACCAAGGCTGTATCTGAATGCATAACTGGCAACATCTGTGCATCAAACAGTTTCAACATTAGAGTCTATGCAAACTCCTATAATTACCCCACCTTCATTAATAAAGCAATAACGAAAGTATGACCAAATAATGGGCATAATATCAGTAATACCTAGCTTTTAAAAGTAAAGGATCTAGTATAATGAATTCTCATTTTCCATCTCTTGATCACTTACAAATGTTTGGGATCTCCCCTGCTTATTACATGATCTCAACATCCTTACGAATTTGTTTTGTTACAATCAATATATTAAAAGGGCACTTTCCAGTTCATTTGATACACCACCACCCAAATTCTAGGACTGATTTTAACTATGTAGATATTTTATATAACTTCCCAATAAGTAGGTTATGTAACCTTTAACATAACTACACCTTATACGGATCTCATTTATCTCCCAAAACAGGCCTAGACATTTTAAATCTGAAGTCTAGGCTCATTTTCCTCAGTTTTTCTCTCCCTCAGGTTTTGCTAAAACCTTTTCTATACCTGTCCTCCTTCTTTATTCCAATCCTCTAGAAAACCCCCTTTTCTCCTATAAGTAAGTAAATCAAAACTCATACAGATAAAGCCATTTATATGTAATTTTCATGAAAAAGTAATTTATAAATGGGAAAAGATTACTGTCCTCATTAGCAGAGACGATCTCACATATGAAAAGATTTGCTCTAAATCACGTAAGTAAATGACAAAATTGAGAGGAGAATCTGAGTTTCCTTTTCTATACAAGGATGCAGATTTCCTCTAGAGTGCCAATTGGTACAACTGTTCCAAGAGTTATGCTAACGTTTCAACACAGGTAATTCGCTGTCTATATAAATTGTATGACCTACCTGAAGTTTTTATAGAAACAACACATTTTAAATTTAAGATCTCTTCTATCTATTTTTGTCTTTATAATACTTTTAATATAAATATGTCCACAAAAGAAAATTTCTTCTATAGGTATTGCCCATCATCTTCCAAGTTTCCTACAATGCGATTATACTGTTATTATATTTCAAAATGTTTATATTAATCTTTGCTGAATCACTACGTTCCTACTTTTTATTTGAAAATGGCAGCCACTGTAATTACAGTGCACAATCATTCCCTGGGCTCAGGAGCACACTCTGGGTATATCCCAAATGCTGCCTCTCTCAAGAGAGTACACCTCTATTAATGTGCCACATGGGCTAGGGACACGTAATACCATAGAACGTAAATGCACAAAAGATTTTTGTGGGTAAAAAGCTTTCCAATTTTTCCTAACATAAATAATATTATTAAGACATTTCAAATTAGAATTACAATGACATTATTGATTAGAATGACATATTCACATTAATCTTTGAGACAGTTTACTAGCTTTCAAAATAATTCTATATTTTTTATTTTTAAAGGCTGCTTTTGGAATGCGTTCCCTTATCTGTCAGGGCACTTCACTGAAGAAATTTGAGAAGCAATGATGTAACACTTATCTTTACTCAAGCTATAGTAGTTCATATCTGAATTCCCTGCAATTCCCTCAGACCTCGACCTTGAAGTGCACTCTCTTGAGGATCCTATAACTTTGACTATTATCTCTTATTTCAGGAAATAATAAGTTGAACAAAAATGTACTCTTTAGTACCAATAAGGAGATACATCCTTAGAAGACAACATCCCATACACTGCACTCGGTTCAGGACAGGGGATTTTTCACTTTAAGTGTCTCGACCAGTATTATTTTTTTATTGGAATGAACAAGAGTACAATAGTCAGGGCATGCAAACACACACACACCGTCAAAAGGTATAATGTATTTGTTATTGTCAGAGCCAAAAGTTTAAAAGCCACTGCTTTAGGGCAAGGCTTCAGACTCTTTACCAGATATGTAATGTTTGCCAAATTATTTAACTTTGCTAAGCCTCAGTTTCCTTATTTTTGTGAATGAGGGTAATAACAGTAGTATTACAGGGGTGGGCAAAAGTAGGTTAATAATAAATAATGTAATAATAAGTAATGTAAGAATAAAGTCTGTTTTGTTGACTCACAACTGTAAACATATTTTTGCCAACCCCTGTATTTAAAATGATTGTTAGCTGTCACTTAATTATGTATTAGGAGCTATATTAAAAAGCACAAGTTACTAAAGAACAAAAATGTAATGTAAGAAATATGAAAATGAATTTCATTTATAAATAATCCACAATATTAAAAAATGTGAATTTTTGGAAGCAACCATTTATATCAAGAACAAAAAAAACACATATACTCTTTGACAAAATTATCTCACTCTATAATTCATCCTAAAAATTTAACTGAACAAAAGAAAATAATTCTATGCAAATTGATGCTCATTGCAATGTCATTTATAATAGCAAAGAGCTAGAAACCTAAAGCATTCACTAAGAAGATAACAGCTATGAAAACTTATGGTACAACTTGATGAAATATTACTGGCATTAAAATTATGATTACTAAAAAACTACACATAAGCATAGAAAGTATTTATATTCTGTATATCGGGCAAAAATGAATAATAAATATTTGTACATACCCTACTAAAACAAGTAAAATATATACACATGGATCTAGAAGCAACTGAAAATTGTGTTGGGTTTTCAATTGATTTCTTTCTTTCTTTGATGTAATTATTGCTCCTTATCTTCTCTAAAACATAAAAAAAAGTCAGTATCTTAATCCATTGAGGCTGCTATAACAAAATACTGATGTGTAGCTTATAAAGAACAGAAATGTATCTCTTGCAGTTCTGAAAGCTGGGAAGTTGAAGATCAAGATGCCAGCACAATCAGATTAAGGCCTTCTTCCCGGTTCACTGCCAAGGCCTTCTCATTTCCCCAAAGTGGTATAGAAGGGGCTAGGGACCTATCTGGAGTGTCTCTCTTTTTAAATTTTTTAAAATAATTTATTGATTTTTGAGACAGAGAGAGAGAAATAACGATTTGCTGTTCCACCTATCTATTCATTCACTGGCTGCCTCTTGTATATGCCCTGACCAGAGTTCAAACCCACAAACCTGGCACATCGGGGACAATGCTCTAACTAACTAAGCTACCTGGCCAGGGCTACTTGGAGCCTCCTTTTTATATATAAGACACATCCCATTCAAGAGGGCTCTACCCTCACGATTTAAACACCTCCCAAAGGCCCCACTGCCTAATATTAATTGGGGGTTAGCAATTCAACAGAGGAATTTGGGGTGGGTCTGGGGGCACAAACATTCAGACTGTAACAGTCAGTTAAAAGGATTTAGCTCAGTTTCAGTTTCCGCACCACTACCGAGCTAAATCTGTTTGAGAAAGGGTACATACACAAATGACAGGACTAGAAGGTAGCCAGTAACTGTAGGTCAAACTAGTCTTTTATCTGATGTATGCTGAGGCCTATGGATAGATTAGTACACATTATACCAGTCAAGAGTCATCTGCAATAGGGTCTATTTAGCATAAGGTACGTACATTTCTTTTTCTTTTTGACTCACCTTGAAGCTAAGTTCGTTCTCTTGAAGTATCAAGACTAAGAAAACTTGCTAAAGAAAACTAAGGTGGTTAGAGGTTAGCTCCGTCTCACTCATTCATCTCTCTCTCCCCTTCCTTTAAAAAAATGATCATAATACAGAGTTAAAGCATATCTCAATTTGACATTATTAAAGTTATTTGTTATGTGTTCATTTTTACTAAGTTAATTAAGTTTGCTTTTTGGCTCGAAGAACTCTCACAAAAAAAGTACATACAATTTTTAATCACTATATTTTTTTAAGTTCCTGATTTATGCTCATTTAAGATATTGAGTTAACTTCAAATTCATTCCTAACCCAAATTTCAGTAGTTATGTATCTAAGGCAGTTATTTTTGAATTGACAAATTATACTATTTTAGAATAATGAGGCTAAAACATCAGGCTAAATTAAAATATAAACAAGTTTTTGCTTTAGTTGTTGATGACTATAAAATGAACTAAAACATAAACTTACAGATCTTTAGCTGCCCCAATTAAAGATAATAGATTAAATCAAAAGCAATGAGCTTCTAACTAGCAGATCTAGCCTATCACTTATCACAAGGATCCCTATTAATATTGATAGATCTAATCTATCAATAGAGATCCACATTTGATTACAGTTGCATGAAATTAAGTATCTAAATCTTTAATAAGCTGAAAAAAATCTTCATTTCCCCTTATCTCCCATGAAAGTAGATTTCTGCTCTCCACACAATATTTTTGAAAGCTCCTACATTTGAGAAAGATGATTTTTCCCACTGAAAATGACAGAAGTCAAACCTACTTAAACTTCCAAAATGTGTTCAGGTATTTAAATTGCTTTCATTAATAAGGTCTACAAACATACTCCTTTTATAACTAACTATAATACTTGCATTAAATACCAAACAGACAAAAAGACTGGCTAGAGCTAGGTCTTTACCCAATGCTTGTTATATCCTCTTTACTCAATTTTTGCTCAGAACATGGAAAAAAATGTTCGCAATATGGATTTACACTATTTTCTGCTTACTGGAATTTTTAGATTTTAAGTTTTTCTAAAAAGCTACATTTTAACATTTAAACTGAAATATAAATTTTCCAGCAGGTCACATCCTTTTGAAAAAGTAACCTGTCCTGCCTTGGCTGGTGTGGCTCAGTTGGTTGTAACATCGTCCTATAAACGGAAAGGACACAGGTTCCATTCCTGGTTCCAGGCACATGCCTAGGTTGTAGGTTCGGTACCAAGCGGGGGCACATAAGAGAGGCAACTGATGGATGTTCCTCTCTCACAACGTTTCTCTCCTCTCCTTCCCTTCAGCTCTCTCTAAAAATCAATAAGCATGTCCTCAGGTAAGGATTAAAACAACAAACCAACCAACAAAAAACATAGCCCAATTCTCCTGACCAGATAGCTCAGTTGGTTAGAGCATCCTCCCAATACACCAAGGTTACAGGTTCAATCCCTGGTCAGAGCACATACAAGAATCAACCAATGAATGTATCAGTAAGTGGAACAACAAACCCATGTTTCTCTCTCTCTCCCTAAAATCAATTTTTACAAATTTCAAAAAGTAACCCTACCAAGAAGACAGTGGACCCAGAGAGCACCGAGGAGCCTTACTGCTACTGCTGGCCTCGTTACCATCACAAACCCAGGAGGAGCTGTAGCTGCCGCGGCCAGCCCCAGTCACCATTACCACAACCACTAGCGGTGAGGCCTAGGCCCGGCTGCCACCCACCATCCGTCGTCATCACCACCGTCACCACCCTCAGCACTGCTGACATCAAGCCTGGCACCACACTGGTCGTACCTGCTGACAGGTGTAAGAAGGTCATCCCAGCGAAGGTTTTAGGAACAGTAAAATGGTTCAATGTAAGAAACTGACAGGGTCTCACCAATAGGAATGACACCAAGGACGATATATTTGTACACCAGACTGCCACACAGTAGAATAACCCCAGGAAGTACCTTCACCGGTGCGTGAGATGGAGAGACTATGGAGTCTGGTGTTGCTGAAGGACAAAAGGGTGAAAGGCAGCAAATGCTGCAGGCCCTGGTGGAGTTCCAGTTCCAGCGCAAGCAGACTGGAACCATTGTAGACACTATCCACATTGCAGGGGCCTCCACACAATTACCAGAACAGTGAAGGTGGGGGAAAGAATGAGGGGTCAGAGGGTGCTCCTGAAGTCCAGGCCCAACAGCCCTAGTTCCCATCTCACTACATGTGAGACCCCATGGGCATCCACCACAGGACTCCAACCCTCCCGTACAGGGAGAAGCAATGGAGGGTGCTAACGACAGGATGCCCGAGAGCAAGGGAGACCAGTGAGACAGAACATGTGTCAGGGCTACAGACCACAATTCCCCAGGGGCCCTTCTCACCAAAGTCAGCCTCGAGAGGACGGCAACAAAGAAGGTAAGGAAAATCAAGGACATGAGACCCAAGGTCAGCTCAACGTCGGTACTGCTGCAACTTCAATTTCTGACGCAGAAACCCAGAAAACCCTAAACCACAAGATGGCAAAGAGACAAAGGTAGCAGACCTACCAGCTGAGGCTGAGCATGGCGGGACTGAGTAAATGCCAGCTTATATCTGTACGATGATCTGGTTTAGCCACACAACAAAAGGAAGTAAATATGAAATCCCAGCAGTAATTAAGGAACAGAAGATTGGAGCTAACGACGGTAAGTGCTTGCTTTCGGCCCACTGACCAGATGACCAGAACTGTCTGCATTATCTATGCAGTATGGGATTTTTTTTATATTTACGTATAGACATCTTTTTTTGGTAATGACAAACGTGTTTTTTTTAAGCCTGGTTTTTAATAACATACCTTTAAAGATTTTTAAATTGTTTCATATCTGGTAAAGTTGAGATTTTAAGACCCTCATTTTTAATTGGTAATAAAAACTTACAACTTGATTCTTTCAAAAAAGTCAACAAACTGCAAGCATAAAGGTCTTAAATAATTTTTTCAAAAAGTAAACCTACCTAAGTGAAAGTAAGCACTGGTTATTTCATGAACATAGTACCTTTCTTCTCAAGAACTCAAAGTTCTTTTTAGTATTCTTTTATCTCTAATCAAAAAATGTTTTAGAGGGAGAGGAGGTTACATTTATCTTAACATCCCTCTGAAGTAGGGACACATTATCCTGATTGTACAGATGGAGAATCAAGCACAAAGACAGTTTACGTCAGTCTTAATATGACAGTCAGCAGTAACCACAGGATCATGTTAATTAATTGTGAACACCAAACTGTAGAAATTTAATTAGTGAATTTTGTTTAGAAAAGGCCTTTCCAACCATTAAGATTGGAGTACCCAAAGAATACAAAATATTCTGTCAGAGACAATATAATTTATTTGGATAAAGTCAACATGTTGGTTAGTCTTTCAGAAACCTTAAAGTTCTTAATAAAATCCAAATTTGAATAATTTATTCACAGGTCCATTTTTTCCTTCTACTTTCTAATTTCCAACATCTCTCATTCCTGATAGGGCCCTTATATGAGATCCTATCATTTCCAAAAATCTCAACTCCTCCCATGGAAACCCAACCCTTTTCTTATCCTCCTTTTTCCTGATACCCCCCTCTTCAACCTCCAATTCCAAGATCCCGTCTCTTTAAATTGTAGAGGAAGACGTCAGCATTCATACTACCATTCTAAGTCCCTCATCCCACACGCACGTTCAATGCACTGGTGTTGGCTCAGGGTTCCTCGCCAGCAACTTGAGCGCCACACTACTGACCATTTAAAATAAACGGGCAGATCCTGACCCCTCCACTCCAACAAGTTGTTTCTCCTTTAATCTTCCCTCATCTGTCACCACTCTGTGCAGTTTTGTTCTCTGATCAAATCTTTCCATTTTTCCCAGTTCCACTCTATGTGTCCGTTAACTTTATTAACAGTTCCAGTCCCTCAAAAGGGCTGGCAATTCTGTGTGTCTACCTATCACTTCAAGATTAATTTTTTGTTTACAATTGAGTCTAGCCAGTAAGTGTCTGAGTACAATGTGGTATAAATACTATGCAATTTGAATTTCAGTTCTAACACTTACTCCCTTTGTGTGGCTGTGGACAAGTTAACTAAACCTCTCTTAAGTCTCAGATATCTCTGTGTATAAACTATGGGTAATACTTAGCTCACATGGTTGTTAGAAGGATTAAATCTAGCACCATGCCTGACAAGCAATAAAACAGCTTGATAGACAGACTCCTCTTTCCCAGGCCTTGCTCTCAATTACCCATCTTTCCTAAATCTTTTTTCTTCCCCTCCAGAACTGACATTACCACATTCAACAAATAATCTCAACTCCTAACTTCCTCCTAAAGAGTATAACATTACTCTTTACTGTCTCCATTTCATCCTTTTCCATTTTGTTTTAAACACTTTCTCTCTGAACTCTCCTACCTCTCAAGACTCTTTTGATGTCTCTTCTTACTCTCGCTTAAAAACACTGCTATTTCTAACTATTCAACTTTCTGTTTCTACTTAATATTCTCCTTGGGCAATTTTCCACTAGCTTCAACTACTACATATGCTGAATTGTCACCTCTAACTCTTAACCTTCTTTGGGCACCAAACCTTTAATTAACACCTTATGGGACATTTTCTACCTTGATACATAGGAGGCACCCACAAATTTAAAAAGATTAAAATTGAGTTATTTTCCTCTTAAAAACCTTCTCTTCCTCTTCCCACTTTATTTAAGAGCATCACAGCAGCCCAGATTTAAAATGAAGTCATCCCACACTCTTCCTACTCCTTCCTTCACATCTAGTCATAAAATCATACTTACTGGAAATCTGAATTGCCTTACAAATTCATCCTCAACAGTTCCAAATGAACTGCTTCCAGCTGTTCTTTACCTTGATCATTACTACATTTTCCTCCTCAAATGGAGTTCATTTTCTTTTCCTTTCTTTACCCTCTAGTCACCTGTCCAAAAAGGCCCTGGTATTTAGCTTTCTACACAAATTTGATATCCCTTCCTCACTTAAAATAACGGTTCCCCACTGCCTACATGATAAAGACTTAAGCTGGTGCTTTTCACTATTACCCTTACTGACCCAAGAGTTGTAGTGAAGAGGGAGGGTAGCTCAAAGAACAAGTTTTCTTTGAAAGCTTAGTGCTTTCTTTGAAAAACATATGGGAATTATGTTCAAAATTAATGTTACTAATAAATTTCCCTCAACTTTTCAGAAAAGTTTTGAAAAAGTTTCCAAGAGCTTCTGTCACATTTATCCTGTGGACCTCAGGCTCCAGGCCTAGCCACCCCCTCTTTGCCCCAGGATTGCTGATACACAGACTACTTACTGGCCCCCCATTTTTTAAAATCTCCGACCACTCCTCCAAACATGTTTAGCCAAAAAATCTGTTGCTTTTCTTCAAACCTCCTGTGCTTGCTTTTGTTTTATTTCCCCCCTCTTTTGGGGGGATAACTTTTCCCTTCCCAGCTCATCTCTGACTGACTCTGTTCTGAAGCCTTCCTTTACACACTAACTCACACCCTGCCATGCACCCCCGGATAGAATCACTTTCTCCCTACGGCCTTGAAGAACTTCATAGCAGAGCACTCATCACATTTCAGAAGGATCTAGTTCCCTTGTTGGATAGTGAAAGCAGTTATCAGGTTTTACTTATCTTTGTATCTCCAAGGCTAAGGAAAAGTCAAGTGTCTAGCAGGCTCTCAAATGTCACTAAACTTAAATTCTTGAAGAAAAATTTACTAACGGTATCTATCCTGAAAAACTTCTAAGAAATCCATATACATAATTCAGCCACTAAAATTGTGAAATGCTTGCACATAATATTATGAGAGCAAACCCAAAAGTGATTCCTAATTCCAATCTCAAAATATCAATGTAATTAACAATAAAGCAGAAAAAAAAATTGGGGTGACTTTATGCCCAAGTTACTAAAACATTCCGATGTGATGAAAGGTACAGTAACTTTGGAAAAGTGGCATCAGAAAAGTCATGATTCACTAAATTTCATCTAAATTTCTTGTAATCCTAGGACACGAACGGAGAAGCCATTAACAAGTAACAAACATCATGTAATAAATCAATGCAAAAGTACTCTCTGAACATGTGAATGAATTAACAAGTGAGATGTGTTTAATCATATGCAATAGTATCATTAAATACTGCCAGTAAAACAATTACATTCTACTTCCAAGTCATAATGGCCTTTACTTAAATTATAATCCGTTACACACATAAAATTTAGAAAAAAATTGTAACACTAATCAGACTAAATGTTACTTCCAATCACTGAATTTACTAAAGCTTAGTCCTTGCCCTCTAAATGTAGAAAGAAAATGCCTTCCAGGATAATTCAAACATTTCAGATACAAGGAAACCTTCACCAGTAAATTCTGTATTATGAGTAACAGGAATGCTACATCAAATATGATTCAGAAATACAAAGAAAATCATTTAGGGTTCTAGAATTCTTAAACTAAAAAATCCTAAAGTTGATCAAATCTAACACTCTCATTTTAAGGCAGAAAAATTAAAAAGTCTAAAATTCTAGGGAGAGGAAATAATATACATTTGTATTTATGAACACTTGTAAGTCTATAAATTATGAACATTTACTTCCATGTTATGCGCAGAGGTTAAGGGCAATACTGCATTTCTGGCACTTAGTAAGACTGTATCATTTCTCTCCTTTCATCTTCAAATATGATAAACTGCATGGATTTTCTTACGTCCATCCATTCCTGCAATCTCAAGATAAACCCAGTTTGACTATGAGGCTTTGTTTTGTGTTTAGTTCACTGAATTGGATTTAATTTGCTACTTCTTTCGGAACTCTTAGCTGTGTGTTGAACTTGTTCACCTTATCCTTCGTGTTTTCTTAATCTTCCAGTTTACACACATATCTTTGGGTTCGGGCCTCCACAGCCGTGGATCTCTCTGTCAGTCTGAACAACATTAAAGCCTCAGAACAACATTAAAAAGGCTTAAAATAAATACATGGGGTTATAAAAGAAATCAATTACATTGACACAATTATCAAAGTATTTTAAATTTTGAAACAGTAATACAAAATAGGAGGGCTTCTTTACTAACATTAAAATATAATTTAGCAGTAGTTTAATTATAAATTCATACTAGAGACCATAAGTGCTATTTCAATATGCCTATTAACCCCTGGACAGTAATTGTTTAAAAGAAAAAACCTGATTTCTATTGCTGTTATGGGTGAATTATATGCTTCCAAAAATAAATAATGTTGAAGTCCAAACCTCTAATATCTCAGAAAGTGAACTTGTTTGGAAATAGGGTCATTGCCAGATATCGTTAGCTAAGAGGAAGATATACTGGAGCAGGGTGGGCTCCTAATCCAATGAATGGTGTCCTTATAAAATGGCCCTGAGAAGACACAGAGACACACAGAGAGAACATCATGTGATCATGAAAACAAAGTATGGAATTAGGCAGCTGCAAGCCAAGGAATGCCAAAGTGCTATCAACCATCACAAGCTAGGAAGAGGCAAAGGAGGATTCCCCTCTTGATTTCTGAAGAAGCGTGGCCCTGCCAACACCTTAATTTTGAACTTCTAACCTCCAGAACCGTGAGACAACACATTTCTGTTGTGTTAAGCCACCTAATTTGTGGTTCTTTATTCTGGCAACCTTCAGGAACTAATACAATTGCTATCACAAGGACTTCTACTTCTGTTATGGTTTCTTGGTATTTCCTTCAATTATGAACGTAATTCATAATTCAGCCAGAGATTAGTCTGAATTCTAAGAACTCTGTCTCAAGCAATGTAACACATTAGTCTATGATCTGCTACCAATGAACTACGTTGTAACAAAAATAATAACTTATGTTTAAACAAAGAATACATCAGTATTTTTTTCTCATTCAAAACTTTTGTGAGTGCCACAAAACAAAAATCAACATGTTAGGAGTTTGTAATGACTGCCGATCTGGCCTCTCAAATGAGATGCTGCTATGAAAAAATTTTTTGTCATAAGCAGCAAACTAAATTTAAATATTAAAAAAATATATTATTTACGTTAACTTCTTAATCTATTAAATTATCCTTCAGTGTTAGAGTAACAAGATTTGTATGAATAACCAAATGAAAAGACTTACTTTTTCTTGGCAATTCTTGGCCAATTAAAACAAGAAGGCTGATATCTTGTTAATATATAAGTATTCCTTTTAGAAACACTCAAGTTGGTGTTTAAAGGCCTTAAAAGGAGGCTTAAAAAGAGCACCACAAAGTTCTCCACCTGTGATATATATATGACATATTATCGAAGACACATGACTATAAAATAAGAAAATCTTTAAAAATTCTTTACATCCCAATTGTTTCTAAATTTTTTATCTTGATTCTTCAAAATTCATGGTTTTAGGCATCATCCAACCAAATCTCTACCAGAAGTCTTTCATTTGCTCAAATATTTCAAAAACAACAACATAATAAAATTAACAAACATGTATGTTACAAGTCTAGTGACTTGCAGTATGTCTATCACCGGATCACTTTAGGGTAAGTTAGTACAGGAAGCGCCCATAACAATGCTTTAGTTCAAATACCTTGATGCACAACTGAGCACACTGAGGCCCACAGAGGCTGTCACTTGCCCAGAATCACAGAATAAATGAGCGACAGCTAAGACAGCAGTGCATCTCCCAATTTCAAGTCCAATGTTCTTTACACTATACCATCCCGCATAAAGGTTGTTAAAAGTTAAATAAATTATCTGCAAATGACTTTTGCATGATCACAAACATTGTAATTCTATTTACAATAGAGATTTTAAAATAGTTCTGTTACCCAAAAACAACCTCACAACTTTTTAATATCTATTTTACCATCTAGCACCTTTTCAAAATAGGCACAAGGCCTCATTTCCTCATTCAAAATTGGCAAAAATTTCTTTCTAGAACTGGAGGGACTATTTCAAGGTATAAGCATTCTCATACACTCAGTTGTTCTTTTCTAGAGGACAATTTGGATGAAAGAATAAAATAAAAATTTTGCATCTCTTTTAACTCCATTCCTAAAGTATCTCAAGGAAAAACTATAGTATATTTGGATGAAGACAGAACTCAGGATCAAATGGAGCACTGTTCAGAAGTATCCAAAAATAGTAGATTTTTTAAAACCAATGTGTATTATATATTGAATATAATGTAGCCATTAAAATTATAGTATTCTAGAAAGAAATGACAAAGGAAAAGATTCACAAAATATTAAGCTACAATACTATCTACTGCACAATTCCATTCTGTTGAAAATACATGTATATATATAAGTCACATAATACATGGGTAAAGCATTTATTAAAGTGTTTGGCACATAGTAAAAAATCCAATAAATGAGTATGATTCATCAACATCATAGGAAAGGAAAGGCATGCTTACATATCAAATGTTAAGACACTCCGTAGTAGAAATGAAAACAAATTATTATGTATTCACTTTAAAGACCATTTTGTACATTATCTTAAATAAGACTATTACTCCTGAGTGGAGGAAATTATCTTTTTTAAACTGTACTTTTAATTCTTTTTCAGTTCCTACTGAAGGTTGGAGAAGAAAAGCTGAATTTTACCAAGTCTGTATTGCATAAGACAAAGTCTTACACGTAATAGATCCTTCACTAATTCTTGGTTAAATAAATACTCACAATCAACTTCTGGAAGCTTTCTCTCTACAAAGAACTCTTATTTCAAATAATACGGTATACAATAACAGGATTTCAAAATGAGGCTTCTAAAGGCCTTACTGGATTTTACCATAATGGCTAAAAAGGTTAATTTAAGGTTTCTCAAGATATTGGTGATTTTTACTTTTTCTCTAACATTTGAAATCAGGTGAAAAAACATTCAAGTGTGAAGAACAATCTCTACTGTAATTAAATTCCTATTAATTTTGGCTTTTAAAACAATGAGAAAAGAAAAAGGAAAAAAATATACATAAAGATTTTATAAATAAAATCCACATTACAAGACAGCCTTAAACTGTGCTTAGGCTTCAAGGGTATCTGCCATAAAAATCTCTCATTTCTTCATTATATATAATTATAAATAATAAATTGTCATGTAAAAATAGTACTTTATATGTTAAAGATATGATATGTAAATTATCAGAATAAAAGCTACATTCCAACCCTAGCCGGGCAGCTCAGTTAGTTAGAACATCCTCCCAATATGCCAAAGTTGCTGGTTCCATCCCTGGTCAGGGCGCATACAAGAATTGACCAGTGGATAAATTATGCATAAATTATTGCAAACAATGAATAAGTAAGTAGAACAACAAATCCGATTTTTTTCTCTTTCTCACCCCCCTCTCTATTCTGCTCCCCCACCTCCTCTTTCTAAAATCAATACATAATTTTTTTTTTAAAAAGCTACATTCCAAAGAGGTTCACTGTGTTTTAGGTAATACGTAATGTTTTCCTTAATAAAACTGATTACCAGATGAACACATCACTTTGTAATATTAAAAAAAAAAAAAAGTAAAACCCCAAGAGTTTGTCTCCATGAAGAGTTAACATCTAACAGCAAAATACTCCATGCTAAACATTATTTTTTGTCCTACAAAAACTAGCATAACAAAGCTTCAAGGGAATAACTTATCAATAAAGCAGGATAAATTTGTAAAAAATAGAATTCTAAAAGTCTGAGTCCCATACTAAGTACAATCAAAATTTAAAAAAAGAAAAAGCAGCAGCTCTCCCAGCTTAAAAAAAAAAAAAAAAAAAGGCCATTTGGTGTCTCAGATATCAACATCTTTGGAATTAAACCACTGGGAATATTTACTCATTTTTTTGTGCAACAGCACACTGACATCACTACACCAAAAACTTGCACTCTGAATTTGTCCATGGCAAGTATTACAAATAGAGACCATTTAGAAACTGTATTTTCACACGTGTGTCAATTCACATTTCTCATTTGCTTTTGTTAGCTGCATCCAACAAAGAGGTACTCAGTATTTTACTTTAAATATGGTAATTAGTCTTTTTCCATCTCTAAAACTTGACATTTTGATCCAAGCTACTTTCTTAAAACATACAAATAAAAATTATCGTCATTCCGTTCAGAATTTTTCGCAGCTTTTCTTGTAACTAGGTGTTATCTGAGATACAGTACTTCTTGATCTCTCTCAAAGTAGGTCTAATCTGCGGAAGGCAGTGAGACAGTGTACTGCACTGTGAATGGACAGCCAGGTATTTTATGAATGGAGGCGATCACGTGATCCCAGCACCTCCCAGAACTGATATTTCCCACATAACTGTGTCAACATGCTGAGAACAAGGGGAGTTATTTGTGGGTGCCTATGTTTTTTACTTTAACCTATAACTTCGAATTCTCCTTACTTACCGAACTCAAAAATCTACATGAATACAATCAAGCTTCGAATTTTTCTTCTTGGGAAATCCTTTCAAGATGTCCAAGGTGATGGATGTTTAATTATTTTTTTTATGAATGAAGAGTGTGCTATGCAAATGAAGGCGATTCACAAAAAAAGAGAGAACATGGCGGCCACTTCTGCTTCCAGGCTGCTGCTTCCAGGCTGCACTGACACTGCAGCCCTCTACCTTCTCCCACACCCGCTCCTCAGAGGCGAGTGCTGGGGGGGAGGAACGGGAACCAGAGACGCTGCTTGGCATTTCTCAAGCTATTTTATGCTAAACAGGCCTAGGCTTTGGACTTTAAAGTTCTCTCAAAAAGGTCTGACTGGAGGAATGCACTTTATTTAAAGGAATGCATCCTAGGGCTAGCCCTTACTCACTTAACTCTTTCCAACCCTCAAAAGATAAACAAAACTTGAATTACAAGGAAACGTATGCTAATATCCTGCATGAAATTAAATCGCGTCTCAATAGAAAACAGTCACCGCACCATTATTTCTCCAAGCAGCTGTTACGTTAAAGCAAAATATGTAAAAGGCAAAGGATTTTCTTTGTAAAATATAAGGATTGCCAAAATAAACAAAGTCTTTAAACGGGATGGTCTAGAAGTTAATCAATGAAGTCATCAACATGTTCAGCAACGTAAATACTGTTAAGTCAACGTCAACGGTGTATTTCAATATAGCTAAGGGATGAAAATTAACATTCGAAACTCTCCTATGCACCTGATAAAGGCATGTCCAACGTTCAGAAAGGTAAATATATTAATGTTCAACATCTCCCACACTCCAGGTGTTCTTACCCTGTTAAATTCTAAAAATGTTCCCCTAGCCCCATTTTTTACAAGGATCTTACAGGTCATAAGTTTAAAAAAGGAGGAGTGGGGGTGGAGGCTTAATCGGTATTTAAGAGTCACTGACTCATCGAATTAAGATTCAAGAGCAGTTTGCTGCAAGAGGTGCTCCCACACATTAGTTTGCAAGCGAAACAGCTATAAAGGAATCAGGATGGATATTCAGGGTATGTTGATTGGCATGTTAAAGTGAAAAAGGACAGGCCAAAGGTCTTCCAGGCAAACGGGTAATTTCTATCCTGCCTCCATCCCTCCATCCACATTACTCCATCTCCTGGACGTAACACTGCCGTCCAACCCCAACCCTCAATACCCTTCCCCAGAAGGAAACCACTAAACGGGGGGTGGAGGAGTTGCTGCCCTGAAATTAAAAGGCTAAAGAAATCAAATGTTATCTGCAGAACAAGATGCACCGAACTCCCTGGGGTTGCAAGCTTTCCGGCACCCAAGTCTCCGAGGGGTCTGGGGGACAGCGGAGGGAGGATGGGCGGGGGCGGGGGGGCGGTTCGTAATCAAGATCAATGAGGCGCTTACTCGTTGTCAGAAGTCGCCGTCTCCTCGCTCATCTTTCCCTCACCGTGATCCGATCTGGAGATGGAGGAGCAGCAGTAGCACCGAGGGGCAGGAGGCAGCGACGGCCGGGGGGGCGAGGGGGAAGTGGCTCAGGGGCCTCACCATGGTGGATGCCTCACCCAGAACGGTGCCCCCCCAGCCGGGAACCCTGGCCACCCCCGCAGGGGGGTGGCGGCGACAACCTTCGCCGTGGCGACCCCAGCCTCTTCCCTAGCCTCAGTGCCCAGCCAAGTGATCCGAGGAGGCCGGGGAGGGCTCGTGGAAAGGAAAAAAGAAAGGGGGGCTGCACGGGCTGACTGGAGAGCTGCTCCTCCCGCCACTGGGGTGGAGTGCGGCGGGGTCCGGCAGGGAAGGAGCGGGCGAGCGGAGAAGCCCGGAGCAGAGGAGCCCGGAGCAGAGGCGGCGCTTCCCTCAGGGATGCGGCCAGGAGGAAGCAGAGCTCGGCTTGGTGGGGGCCGGCAGGGGGGTGCCCAGCCCAGGCTCCAGGCAGCGGCGGCGCGGTCCTACCGGAGCCCACACCACCATCTCCCGCCTCGCTGCAGGCTACCCGGTCAGCCCCCGGCAGCAAGTGGGGCGGTCCTCAAGAACGAGCGGAACCGGGCGAGGGGCCTGCGGTGGCGGATTCCTGCAGACACGCTCCAGCCGGGACGACTCCAGAGGGGGAAGAGGGGGCGGCGGGGAGCGTGTGCGGCGGTGGCAAGCAAGCCGATCGCTCCCACCCGTGCAGACGAAGAGCAGCCACTCCCGGGGAGCAGGGTTCCGAGAAGCAGCTTGAGAGCGAGGAGAGCGGCCGCAGGTCCCCCGCCAGCCGGTGCCCAGCAGCAGCTCCGCGGGCCACCTCCTCACCTCCCCACACCCGCCAGAGGGGAGTCGCGAAGGGGGCGGCGGAAGCGCTCACGCCGCCCGCTCCTTCCGCCGCCGCCGCCGCCGCCGCCGCCGCTGCCCGAACCGGGGGCTCCCGCAGGAGGAGGCGAAGTAGTCCCTGGCGACTTCTCCCGGCCTCCGGCTTCCCCCGAGGTCCAAAGTGACCACGGGGTTGGGTTGCCGAGCAGGGCGCCTGGGGTGTGAAGGCGTGTGGGTAGGAGGACTAAAAGCTGCGGTCTCCGGGCGAATCACTGCAACTCGAAGTCGTGTGCAGCATAGCAAGTTTCAGGAAAGTAGTTCCCTCCTCCCTTCATTTCCCAAATCGTTGTCGAGCCACTGAACGGGGAAAGGGAGGAGGGAGGCGGAGGGATACGCCAGGCTACGGGCTCGGTGTGCGTGCGCGCGCTCCAAACTCTTGGCACGCTGCGAAAGGGGGCGGGGGTGTGAGCTGCACTGGGAGCTGCTTGGGAGGCTGCATTGTTGCGACGCGCTGCTCCCAGTTACTCGCTTTGGAATATCCAAGTTGCCTGGACGAAGAGGCTAGCACGACAGTGTGCTCAAGGGGAATATTGGAGGCTACTCTGATCTGACGTGTGTATGTGTGTATATGTTGTGTGTGTGTGTGTCCTCTTGCAAAGAATCGAACTGGCGTGAGTTCATCTTTAGTTGGTGGGGGTTAGAAGAGGGACTGTACAAAGAGAGCTCCGCCTGCTGTCCTCCCCTTGCATTGCTGCAGTGTCCTAGCTGCATGCACAGCGGGTTTGTGTGTGTGTGTGTGTGTGTGTGTGTGTGCGCGCGCGCGCGTGTGTTAGAGAAAGAGTTGGTTTTAATACCTTGGATCCTTACTGCGCAAGGGGTATGCTGTGCAGAGCATTCATCTCCGAAAGCTAGCATGGTTGTTAATGGAGAACGACTTCCATTGAAGCCCAGGGTAGGCGTATTACATGAATCTGGCGCAGCCAGAAGCACAGGAAATAACTCCCGCTGAGAGAGAGGTTGCATAACTATAGCGCAGAAGATGCTTCTGTGGCATGAACTCCTCTGAACGGAGGCGGAACGAGAATTGAATAGGCAGCTGTCACGTTTGCTTTGTTAGAGGACAATGTATGCAGTCATCTTAAAAGGTTTTTGCACAAAAACCTACTGAGGTTGCGGGCTGGAGTATAGGGGCTCCTGGACCAGAGGACTCTGAGCCCCTGGCTTCTCAAATTCTGTTATCTCTTCTCTACTTAGAAGGCCAGTCTATATATGATCCGGCCTGAAGGACTGAATCCTAAACGGGCTTCAGATTTTCTGACGCATCTCCCTAGGTAACCCATCTAGCTCTGTGTGCAGTGCTTTTCTCTTCATTTTCTCTTCATTGTGCTTCATTCTGCACAAACCTGCGAATGAAGGTTGCTGCTCCTGCCACGTTGAAGGGTAGAACAGTTTCTGAGGAAGAAGAAAGTGGGAGAACCTCCCATACAAGCCAGCACTCCTGCCATCTGTCTCGGGGAAGTTTCAGGATTGCTGTTCTCAGGAGTGCGTACACTAGCTTGTTGACAGTGTTTTGTCCATAGTAAGTGCTTAATAAATGTGTGGCAAATGAATGAAGGAGTTAAACCAGCCAGCTTGCTCCCCTCTCCCCAGAAAAAAAGCGTTCTGTTGATTTCTGATGTTTCTTGCTTCCTGCCTCAGCAGGAGCAGCGTTGTCCTTACTCCAAGTGAGGAATGGGTAATGTTGGTGACAGGAAGGGGTGAGAGGAACTGGGATCATCAGATTTTACCTCTGTTACCTCTGAACCTGCGATTAAAAAAAAAAACCTTGTTCCAGCTAAGAACCTGTAATTGGGAGTGTTGGTACTGGCCTGCTCTCCTCCAGTACTACTGCTGACTGCTTCAGCTGCTCGGATTTGAATCAAGTATCATCAGTCAAAATTTGTGTTCTAGACAAGTTACTTAAACTCAGCCTGTGTAAAGTGGCGATACTAGTACCTAATTCACAGAGTCGTTGGACTGATTAATAAGGTATGGATATATAAAGCAATTAGAACAGATTAAGAGCTCAGTAAGTCCTAGCTTTTACTATGATTTTGTAAAACGGAGACAGTAAACTCCATGACCAACGGTGCCAGTTGCTCTGCAGGTTTAATGTAGAGCATTCAATAGCCTTGTTCATTCAATAAATAAGTCGGGCTTTTTTTTCTAATGTACCACTCTTGCTAGACTCATACCCTGGCCCTTAGTAAGTCATCAGTAAATGATAGTTCTCAGACTTATGATTAAGTAAGTAAAAGGAACATTGGGTCCCTTGCAAAACTTCATTTTCTTTTGAAAAAATTTGTATCTGAAATTCAAGTGCATCAGGGAAAGTATCAATAACAGGCTTTGGGAGAAGATATGAAAACCATTCTGGTTGTCATTTGCAAGGCATTACGCTGGCCACTTTCACGCACAGTGCCTACCCGAAGGGGCAAGATATCATCAACAGCCTGAATTAATGCTTTTAGGTTGTTCCCAATCCCATGACTAACACATAGCCCCAAACAGGTCTTTTTAAAGTGCTGTAAGTCCTCACTTAACATGGATAGGTTCTGTGACTTTAAGGGAAACAACTTATAACAAAACCAGTTTTACCAAAGGCTAATTGATATAAAAAGAGTTAATTTCCTATGTTATAACAAAATGACATTGAATAAAGCGATATTATTCGAGGACCAGCGAAAGTAGTGCTTTAATGTAGACTCCAGACCCCACTCCAGACGTTGTGACCAACGTCTGGAATGGGACTGACAAATCTGTTTGGCTTTTTTTTTTTCCAGAAGTATGCCAGGTCCTTCTTAGCATTCATGGTCTACTCCCTTTCCTTGCAACCTCTTCTGTCATCACATCTCCAAACACATCTCTAATTTAAGCCTCTTCCAACAGAACACACGCACACACATAAAAAGTGTATCTTAGGCTAAGATAGATACTGGTCAAGGTCAGAGAACTGGTTCAGCTAAGGAAGAGAGTCAACAAGTCTTGAAAAGCTATGTGAGAAGATAGATAGGTCACAATTTCACCTTATGTTCCAACTCCATTCAGTTGACTGAGCAGTAGTTACGAAGGATTCTGTGGCCATATCAGGGTTAGAAGAATAAGGGACCCTTCCTTGCATTTGCTCCCGCGTATTTTTTCAGGAGGGTTTGTGATAAGAAGCTGGCCCCAATAGCTGGTGCTTATAGGTGGCTTTCAGTACTACTGCCATGAGCTTAAGAATTAGCCACAACCACTTAACACTTAACCTGTTATAGATGATTAATTATCCGAGCAACCATAGGCCAAGAGCACAATCGCTCAGTAATTGTCACTGTAGGAAATCACCAAAGTTAAGAAGGTACAAGTGGGTTCCGAGTTCCAGGTAGGTATCAGACCAGAGTCCACAAGGATGGCAAAGTAGCCTGTCCTCGTGGGGGCACTGGGAGAAGGCACAGAGCACTCCAATTGAAGGCTCTCTCCTTTCCAGACCACTTGGTCCACAGTGATCATCTTCCTTATGAACTCAGAATTTGTCATCTCTAATTCTTTTATTTTTGTCTTTACTATTTTAAACCCGTATTAATAATTCTCTTTCTCTCCCTCTTTGTGTGTGTGTGTGCTATTTAACTTTTTGTGAGTTCATGTTTGTTTTCCCAGTTACACTTTAAGTGGCTTGAAGGCAGAGGCAGCGTTTCGAATTTTTTGGTGTTCTCATCAGCATTGGTTTTAAGTAATGGAAGCTATTCAAGTGCAATATGATGCCAAAGCTTTGTGCATGTAGACGTAAATGAAGCTGTATTGACTGACGCTGTGATGAGAGGCAGGAGTCCACTCGGGCTTCCTGTTGTGATTTGGACACCACTGCAGTTCGGCACTTCACACACGTCGTGCCTTGCACTAATAAGCTCTCAGCAGATATTTGTATACTTGAAAAAGCCAAAAGAGGAAACAGCCATGCCAACATTCGAGGTTCTCACAGAGTATAAAATACATACACACAGTTCCATTTCTAAGTCCACTCTTAACATTCCCTCTTAGCAGATGTTATTAAAATTTTATATTGTAAAACTGTAGTTAATATGTGCCTAGATCAAAGAGAACACTATTTTCATGCTGTACTTTGTTTAATGAATGATTTTTTTTCGTGTAACCAGTGTCTTGGCTAATGAGCTCTGCCTCTCAGTGGAATTACTAAATGGTAACCATGCTTCTAAGTAGTTTCCTTGCCTCTGGCATGAGTCTTTTTCTCCATCGCTAGGGTTCCCATGTTCTTCTAAAGTAATACAGAGTGTAAAGGAGAAGTATGCTATTTTATTTTTTTCCCAAAGGACTACAATTGTCGGTCTGGTAGTATCCGGTGAGTGTGAAATCAGTTTACTTTTAATGCTATAACTGCCTTTTACAGGAAGTTTCCACAAGATTACAACCAGTACAAGGGAAATGAGCAGTCTGCAATTTCCTTTATTTTCAGTATAATCTTAGCAGGGAGGATGCTTACTAGGCCCCACACTACTCCATAAAGTGCTCCTCCCTTACCATCGCCCTGGCAAGTAGCTTTGGCATGCTCATTCTTTGAAGGTGAGATCCCATCACAACAAGATTTCCAAGGCCATGTGCATGCAACACCAATTCAGTACACAACTACAACAACAAAGTGAACAGTTCCTTGGGTTTTGTTTTATTTATTTTTTCTTTATTTACTTATTTTTAGAGAGTGGGGAAGGGAGAGAGAAAGAGAGGGAGAGAAACATCAATGTGTGGTTGCCTCTCACATGGCCCTCACTGGGGACCTGGCCCGCAACCCAGGCATGTGCCCCAACTGGGAATCAAACCAGTGACCCTTTGGTTTGCAGCCCGTGCTCAATCCACTGAGCTACACCAACCAGGGAGATTTTGTTTTAGATATGGCATTTGACTTCCCCTTTTAGTGAGTAATAATAATTAGCCATTTTATAGGACTGTAAAACTTATGCCCCTCAGCAACTTACCTTTCTAACACCCTTGCCCACTAGGTATTATTATCAACTCCAAGTGACAAGAGAATTAGGAACTAAAGATCAGAGAGGTTAGGTGACTTACCAAAGATCACACATCAGTAAGGATGTGGTTAGAGCACAAACTCAAATTCTCTCCGTCAAAAGCCTGTGTGTGTGTGTGTGTGTGTGTGTGTGTGTGTGTGTGTGTGTTAGTATTATATGTAACTTGTCTAAGATGGGATCCTTGGTGGGATGTTCTCCACTTCAAGTCATTATTACTGTGGAGGATGACTTGGCAGGAGGGCAGGAGAGCCACACTTTAGATAAAGAGAAGATTAAATCCTTGACAGTTATCAGCTGCCTTCTGTGGGCCTCAAGCACTTTAGGAAAACCTCTGGTGTCTCTTTTGTGAATTGGTAACTCATTCTAGGGCCTTGATGGGAACACTACTTCCAGTAGGAGGCAAAAAACATCTAGAATACTAGCAGCTTTGACGATCCTGGTAGCAACTAGTCAGCACTGCTGCTATTTAAATTTCACTTCAGTTCAATGAGATTAAAATTTTTCTCCTGCCCTGGGTGGGTAGCTCAGTTGGTTAGAGCATCATCCCCGTAGGCCAAGGTTATGGGTTCGATCCCTGGTCAGGACACATACAAGAATCAACCAATGAATGCATAAATAAGTGGAACAACAAAAATTAATGTTTCTTTCTCGCTTGCTCTCTCCTTCTAGTCAATAAATAAAATTTATTTTTAAAAGACCTTAAAAAATTTACCCCTCAGTTGTACAAGCCACATTTCAAGTGCTGAATAGTCACAGATGGTTCGTGGCGACCACATTAGATAGTTCAGATATAGAACAGTTTTGTTACCACAGAATATTCTGTTGGGCACCTCGATGTGTAAATGTGTTGCTGTAAATGACACGGGTAGCTGTCTTATTATTAATACAGACATATAACAACGATTATACTCCCAAATGTGTACGTGTCGGATTTGAACTGGACACACTGTATTCCCTCTTTTGACCTCAGATTGTCTTCATTGCCGTGAACTCAGGGTAAAAGGAAGGATAATTTCATAATTAAAGTCTGTGGTAAACCTACGGAAGATATCTATATTGGGAAGCATTAATTCATTGATTGATTGATTTTATAAAAATACTTTAAATGGCCCTGGCTGGTGTAGCTCAGTGGATTGAGTGTGGGCTGCGAACCAAAGGGTCGCCGGTTCAAGTCCCAGTTAGGGCACATGCCTGAGTTGCAGGCTAGGTCCCCAGTGGGGGCCATGTGAGAGGCAACCACACATTGATGTTTCTCTCCTTCTCTTTCTCCTTCCCTTCCCCTCTCTTTGAAAATACATAAATAAAATCTTTAAAAAAATAAAAAATAAAAACTTAAAAAAATACTTTAAATGCTCACGTTGAGTACTGTAAATCCTTCCTATGGAAAGCAGCAAAGCTTCATCTGAGAGCTTGTTAGTAATGCAGACTCTTGGGCTCCACCCCAAAAACCCTACAACCCTACTCAGTTATAATCTGCATTTGTACAAGATCCCCAGGTGATTCATCTGCACATTAGGATTTAAGAAGGCCCACTGGAAATCATCTCTTTCTCTCTAATAGCTGCCCTACCTAATCTTGACTAGGTACATTTTTCTTCAGGTTCGTCCAGCCCCCCAAGTGCATAAAAGTGAAATAGACCTACCATCATTTCCAGCTCTTTTCCTGGCCCCCCTCAAGAGGATTTTTGTTCCAACTGGCTTTTAGCCTCTTCTTTCTGCTCTATCATTTAGACCACTGAAGAGCACTTTGGCTCTGCTCCCCCCTGGGTTAAACCTAGATGAGTAGAGGGCTGCCCCTTTCTTTCCCACCCCTTCCCATATCCCTCTTTTCTATCAAGTATCTCTATTTTCCTTAAAAAAAAAAACTTTTTTTTAACTCTATCTTTCTGACTTATTGAAGGGTCCCTCTTCTTCTGACTTTGCAACATCACCCTGTAGTAGGATTTTATCATACTTTATTAGGCAGGTGGAAAGCCTGGTAGTTCTACACAGCCCACTCAGGGAGTATTAAAAACTTTGCATTTTGTTGTAACTTCTGTTTGCTCTACTATAGTTTAAAAACAAAACAAGCTTAAGGCCTGCCTTTTAAATATGGCATTGACCCTTCCAGACCTCTATCTGTGTTGGCAACGCGGGTGCATGTGTGCATACGTAGTGTATAGTTGAAGAGTGGTAACAGAAGGAATACAGACATTTAGGTGATAGGAGTAGAAGGAGCATTATGAAGGGAATGTTAGTAGTAGAGGAAAAAGAAAGTTATTTTTATTATCTGTGTTGTATAACACCTTGTGCTATATAAATGTTTCCTTTCGGTTTCCTATGTCTTCCTAGATATTTGGCAACATTTTGGAGACCAGTAAAAAGGCCGTTGCAGTTTGGCACTAGTCAGGTGCTGGAGAGTAGAGGAGGAAGACCAATACATTGGCACCTTGGTACTGATCATTACTTTTTTCCGGAACATGTGATAAGTACCGAAACCGAGGAGTACTGAGCCCGTGAGGACTGCCGAAGCTGGGCCGTGTGGTGACTCATACAAGTTCCAGCAGGTGCAACGAGTCCTGAGCAAGCGCCAAGTGCTGAAACATTTTTTTCTTGTCAAAATGTGACGAGTACCAAGGCACGACTGTATTAGTTACCAGAATCCTCAAGACTTCTCTAGCTACTGGGAGGCTTGCTCTCTGGAAACTTGCAATGTAGCTGAGGAGACATGGAAAACCAAAAGGAAACATTTTGAAAATACAAGATGTCATATAAATACATGCCATGACAAGTAATAAAAATAACTGCTGTTGTTTCCTCTAATGACACTAACTTTATTAGCATTCCCAAATATGTCCATTTTGGAATCCTATGATAATAACTTTCATATCTTTGTATGATAAAATCTAAAATATACACCACCCTGAAAATTTCTGTGTTTCAAATTCATTTTAAACTTAAGTTCCAGTGACATCTGGCCAATCCTAACCTCACCAGAAAGAAATACTTCCATTTTCCAAAAGTTTAAAATCTCCAAAAAGTTTAAAGTCCTAAGACTTAGAGAATGCCACCCTCCACTCTAAAGTTCTTTATCAGGAAGCCCTAAAACACTTCACACCCTTATTGTCTTTTGGGTTTGAGCCAATCTTTGTTTACTTCAAGTTTCCTTCCTTTGTTGGAGCATGCCAATGTTCCTTCTGGGTCTCCTGCCAAACTGTGCCAAGGACTTCGAACAGTCTCTCTTTACTTGCCTTATTGCGTTTGCTTATTTTAAATACGTCTCCTGGTATTTTCCATAAAGCTTTTTAGAATTGATTTGGGAGGAAAAATTGCTTTTTGCAGTTCTACAGCATTTAATCTAGCCTGCATCTTAGAACTGCTATTCTTGGTGTATTCCATGCTACTATTCTTAACTTTGTATTTGTTTAATGTCTATAGTTATTTATTGTTTGCAAGTTTTATTAAACCAAAACATTCATATGTATCTAATTATTTTTGTACAATAACTTGTAAAGTGGATGCCTGATAGGTGCTTATCCAATGTTATTTTATATGGAAATAGTAATTTATTACTCCACAAGGACAACTTTTAATTTCTATTTTCAACTTATGTCTTTGGATCTCCTACCTATTCAAATGTATAAATGACATTAGAGATTTTGCCAAGCTTTTGTTCAAATTCATAAATTCTACATATATATGATTCCAGTTTATTTTTTCACTTTTCATATATCTACAATGTCAAATTTCCTTGGAAATCACTCAAAATGTAGTTAATTTAAAGGTGATTTTTTAGTGCTTTTACTTCAGATATTGATGTTTTATAAAACCAATAGTAGTCAGTAAAGGATAGAGAGAACCTTCAGAAACCATCATTAGAATTCACTAGAGAGCGGTTTAAGATCAACTGTCAAAGGCACCATCTTCAGTAAACTTACAGAAGATGTCTGTATCAGGAATATTACTGATGGATTAATTTTATATGCCAGGCTCAATAATAGAGATGGAATTAAAACAGTCCTCGAGTTCAAGGAACTTACGTCTAGTGAAGATGAAAATTGGTGAATTGCCATTACCATGGTAAATGCTGTGCCAGTTACGAATGAAGCGCTATGGGAGCAATTGATTTTGCTTCACATAAAACAGAAGATTAACAGTAGGTGAGTTACCTTTAAACAGCATTGTGAAACGTAAACAAGAACAATGAAATGAAAAGCCATTCTTGAAAATGGCTTCTCCCATGTTTTCAAGGAGATTATAATTAGAAAAAAAAATGCTGATGGTTGTATAACTTCACCCTCCAAAGAGACAGTAAGAGCTGAGAGAGATTTAATAAATGTTTGGTTCTGTTTTATACCCTTTCATATAACAACAAG
The DNA here is from genome assembly GCA_004026765.1 of Micronycteris hirsuta. NCBI lineage: Eukaryota > Metazoa > Chordata > Mammalia > Chiroptera > Phyllostomidae > Micronycteris > Micronycteris hirsuta. The sequence continues at coordinate 79,398 of PVJI01003610.1, forward strand.
GCCCAAGTGCTGAAGATGAAACCCCATGAGGATAAGGCTTTCACACCACTCTCAACCCTTCAGCATATTTAGATGGTACCCTTTTCACCAACACCTGCCTCATTTCCCCCGGAGTATGTTACCATACAGTGACCTGATGGGTGTTTATGTAGCTGGTTTATTTGTTTTCACTTAAGTTTCTGGTAGTCGTTGTATAGGCCCTTTTGGTATATTTGAGCAATCTCCTAATTAGTACCTATATTCTCTGAGAAAATGATCTTTAACACAATGCACCTTGCTTTGATTCCTAACTCAAGAACTCTCTGTGGTTGCTTTCTGTGTGCTAAATGCCCAAGGGCACCTGTTCTTCTCACTCATCCCGATGTAGTTTTCACTGGGCCTCCCACTTCTCTGTCCTTTCTGAGTGACACGTGGACGAATTCTATACTGGATATTTTTGCTGTGTTTATTTGATTACAAAAAGTGTTCTTAGGTTCCTTGTGTATGTTTTGAATATCAAATTAACAAAACAGGAAAACAGGGGCCTTGGTTTCTAAATTTTTTTTGTCTTCCCCAAATGTATGCTATTATACCCTCAACAATATTAGCAGAAGTTGCCTCTTGCCTCCTCGGCATTTGAGGGAAATTCATGTGGACATGGGTCATCTTCTACACCGTAAAGCAATAGTTTTAAAAGGTACAAAACAATATCAAGATAAAGAAATCTCAAGATTTATTGTACCTGTAGCTAAATATTGTTATGAAATAACTGTTACGAAAATACTCATATATTAAACATTATCAGTGGGTGATTGTATTTTCTAAGAAAAATAATAGATAAAAATAAAAGTATTGTTTTCAAAGGCTTTTCACAATTATCTTTTCTGTATTTGGGATTCTGTTTTTATTTATGTAATTTGAAAATTTGCTTTTTCTCCAGTCACACAGAAACACTGTATACATTGTATTCAGACTAGCAAAAACAATGCATCAGGGAGGAATTTAATGGAACTAGTTAAGTGCTATTACTATGAAATGTACATTTGTCCATAGTATTCCCCTAGCGCAGCTTCCCCAACGCAAAGATGTTAAATAAAACCAGCATTATTCCTTAAAGTGTTATGAGACCAATTCCTAACTTTCTCCTTTCCCAGACCAGTAATACAGAATAATCCACTCCATGAATACAAATGGGCAATTGTTGCTGGGCTCCTTTATCTAAAAATGTGGTACGTGTTCTTCCCTGGTGGAGGACACGAAGATAATCGTCATAGCTAGCATTTATTGCTTGCTTACTTTATGCTAGGCACTGTTCCACATACTGTGCACAAGTTACTGCCGATCTCACCACGGGATAGTTACTATTAGTATCATCCCCCTTTTAGTGGTGAAGAAGCGAAAGTTAAATAACTTGCTTGAGTAGGTTTCATAGCAAGAAAGTAGCAGATCCTGGATTAAAACTCGGGCCATCTGGTTCCAGAGCCCCTCTCATAGTCAGTGCTGAGCTACCGTGGCCAGTGTTTGACCAAAATAAAAGAAGAGAAAGGAACTATAAGAAGGACATGAACAAGGGGAAAAAGAAAAAAGTGGGAGATAAGAGGAGAAAAAAAAGGAAGAAAGATAAAGATGAAAAAGAAAAGGAAGCAGATAGGAGAGAAAGAAACGGGAAAAATTACCTTCTGACTCTCTTGTGCCACCAAACCAGCGGCCAACTTAAAGGAGCTTGCTCACATCCACACCAATGAAATGCACTGCATTGTGGGTACAGTCCTCATGTTTCCTAAGCCCTTGGCCCAACCACCCCTTCACACCCACATTCAGGCATACTTCTTCCAACCTGGGGACATGGTCCTGGCATCTTCCCTTGCTGTGCTTCTAAGATTCACAAAAATAGTAGAGGCTTTTACAAAGAAAGGTGAGATTGACTCTATACTCGTCATCTGATTTGAGCTTTCAGGCATAAAATAAGCTGGAGGCCAAATGTTTACAAAATGTGTCCTTCAAATATTCCAGGAGAAATTGTAAAATTTGGATTTCAGGTCTCCCTAACTGATTAGACACGCTTTATCTTCAACATGTAGAAAAGCACCGGGAAGCATCGCGTGAGACTGGTGCTCAACCAGGGTCGATTTCGCACCCCCCACTCTCAGACGTTTGTAGTGGCTGGAGATATTTTTGGTGTCACAACTGGGGCGGGGAGAAAGAGAACAGCACTGGCATCTAGTAGGTAGAGGCCAGGGCTGCCACCAAGGATAGCCCCTCACGACGAAGAACGGTAATGGCGCTAAGGTTGACAAGCCCTGTTCTGTAAGACAACGCTACCAGGCTCAGGTTAAAGCTCCCCTCCAGCGGCACGAGAATTTGTTCTCTAATAAAAGCACAAGGACAACGGGAACTTTTTTCCCAGCCAAATTCCACTTTTCCAATCCAACTGCTTCCTGTCTGGCCAGGCCATTCATGAAAGAACGAAAAAAAAAAAAGGTGCCGAACAAAGGTTGTATAAAGGTCCAAGCCCAAGTATTTGGGTGTGATTCCTTGCCAGCTGTTTCTACCTCTGGTCAAGTGTGAATGGTATTTGGGTGTTTCTTTGTAAAGCCAGGGGTTGACATGAAACTGAGCAAGTGTTGCTGAGGTACTTACTAGTAGAAGAAAGGAAAGGAAACCCTTCATTCTGATCCAACTGCCTGAGGGATACTTACTGCCCAATAATTAGAAAAAGATACTTTGATGAATCTTCCTTAAGAAAACTTTCTTTTCAAATTTGAATATTACCTTTTATGTGTTTATTAATGATAACGTGTGATATGTTTAGAGATTCTCAAAAAATTGATGATAATATATTTGAGATTTATATACTATTTTAAGTTTTATTCACCAGTTCTATGTACATTATCTCATGTAAGCCTGAGACAGACACCAAGTTAGCAGATGTGGAAACTGCAGACTCAGAAGGGTGAAGTTATTTGCTCAAACGTACATAAGCCGGTAAGAAGCAGATCAGTATTTGAATTCATGTTCTCTGACGCTTACCAGGTCTAGCATTATTTGCATAATAATTCTGCTTATCTCATGATCCCTGTTCCCAAGATGATTCAAAGAACAGAATACATCCCTGCTAGTAGTTTTTAAAATGCAGCGCCAAATAAAATCAATATATAAATGATATGCATATACTTCTATATTAACGGTGGCATTGGAATTTGTTATAATTTTATAGCAAATTATAATTTTATTATAATCATCATAAAAGACTCCAAAATAAAATTTAAAAATGAATGAAATAAAAAACAAGTAAAAATAAAACTTCTAGTGCTTTATTCCTACACCTCAATGGATCATCATCTTGCGTGCGTCCTGGGATTCTCCCAACCCCTTTGGAGGCTTCTGGAGGGATAGGTTTCGTTCCTTGCTACGTGTCAAACTGGGAGACCTGGCCTATCGGTGCCTCTTCAGCGACTCCATTAGAAATGGCTATTGTAAGATCAGTATTAGATACCATTCCCAGTTCAGATCGGCACTTACACCAAATGACGCAATAGTGATAGGAGAATATGACCCTCATCTATGAGAAGAGTGCATGAAAAATATGGGGAGGGGGAGAGACTTCTGCCTCTTATCATCATCAAGGGAAATATATAGGGTGACAAGGCAGATCCACAGCACAAGATGGAAGCTCCAGAGCATTTAATTACAGAGCCCTTTATCTCAGAGTCACAAGGAACTATGCTTATCATTCCTCTCCAGTACTTCTGCTTTAGTAATCACTCAACAAAACGCATGCTGGGGTCACTCAGTGACAATGAAAAACTATTATACTACAGAGTGAGGAGATCTTGGGGACATGAATCATATGCAGGAAGGCTAAATGTAAACATACCATTTAGTTACTTCATTCAATTTGACTTAAGATGTCAGTAAAGCTTCTATAATTCTCTTGTTTCACTTTTTACCAGTATCCATGCTTCCTCCCTTAATGTAGATGGAACTGTATCAGACCTGGGATAAATCTGAGGTGAAGAAAATATAAAAAAATGTTAAATAATGTCTCTTAGCTTTCCTGAGACTGGAAATAATCTCCATTCTGTCCTGTTTCGCCGTGACTTACCCTCACATTTAGATAGGATAATGATACTTCATTGAACTCCCTGATGGCCTGAGTGAGAATATTTCTTTGAGCCCCATTCCAGGAAATCTCCCATCTGCAGAGCATCTTCTGTTTTCCAGTCTGCTCCAGTTAAATTGGTTTCTGTCAAAGTGTAATGTTGTTAACTGGCCACCCTGTAGCCTTCATAATTCTTAAAATCTTCAACTTTTGGAAATAAAGGAGATATTAGAATATAGTGGATATAACTATTTTCTTCTCAATTAATAGATAATTAAATGGCTTAGTGGATGCTTTAATTTTTTTAATTAGGGAATTTAATGTGAAGATTCTAAGGCATCTAATTACCAAAAGGAGAGGAATGCATTGGGCCTCCAGTTCAACTAGGATCATGGATTTAAAAGTTGTTTCTGTCTCCCTCCTCAACCTCTGTGTCTGTTTTTTTCTTCCATCTATTGGAGACTTCTACTGCTCAGATCAAATTGGGGAAGGCAGCCACCAACCAGTTGCGCATTTGTGTTTCCTAAGTTTCAGCCACCGGAAGGAGGCTGATATTAATTTTTTGGTTCCAGTTCTGAAATTCTTTGGGAAAAAATTATATTGGCCCAGCTTGGGAGTACGTATGTTTGGACCAGTCATGGGAGGGGTAGGGTTAGAGCTGACTAACTTGGGGATTAGTAGTGTGATCCCATTATAATTACATAGATGATGGAGCTGAAGGGGGGGCAGGCCCCAACTAAGTGGGAGAGGGGCAGAAAAAGGTACCTGTATTTACTACAGAAATAATTTAGTCCAAGCCTTTCATGTCACAGATGATGGAAATTAGGCTCAGAAAAGTGGATGGACCAGTCTAGTGAGAAATCCAGAACTGGATCTCGGGTCTCCTGAGTGCTAGATTCACGTTCTTCTATTCAGCAGACGTTTGCTAAGCCTTTCCTGTGCGCCAGACCTGCTCTCAAGTGCTCAGGTTGGTCACGACCGTGAACAGTAACCACAGAAGCTTTCTTTGTCCTCACTATACTGCTTCTCATATCAAACAGATTGTCGTCTGATCTCCCTTCTCTTAACAGCTCTTTTTTTTTAAAATCACTGTTCCTATTCTTCTTATAGAAAACTTCAGAGCCCATTCTTTCTGCCTTTCTTCATTGCTTTCCCACATGCCAATTTATTCCTACATTAGCTTTTCTAAATTCCATGTGAAGAGTGATCCATTGCTCTGATGGACCCCTAGTCACAAGATACAGATTTAATACACACAGGCTTTGGGAAAAATAGGGTGGTTTTCATCATTTGTTTAGTAGTTTGTGATGCCTCATTTACTACTTTGCCTCAAGGGAGGGACATTTATATATCATGATCGCAAATTCTTTGGAAATTTTTGGGGAACGCCAAAAGTGAACAAAAATAAAGGGATGGACACTAACTTGAGTATTGCTGTATGATCAGTCATACATTACTGTTTCCATTTGCTAGCTATTTGACCTTCAGAAGTTCACGTAACTTCTCTGTGCCTTAATTTCCTAATTAATAAAGTGGAGACTAGACAATCTCTACTGAAATTATTTATAACCCCCACTTTTACTATATTCTTAAAAGAATTGGAGAAGCCAATGAAATATAAAATCCATTTCAGTTTCAATATTCTACATTTTCATGACAGCAAGTGGCTTCGCTATGCTTTATGCAAGGGTGATTAGCCCAGCATTTCACTATTTGTACATAGATCCTAACTGATCTAATTCTCTTCATTAAATAAACCAAATTTCTTTGAAAATAAGATGGCTTTGTCTCCCAGTGCTAGCATTATAATGAGTTGCTGCTGTGATTTTTAAAATAGCTATTTAGGTAGCCAAAAATCTCACACTGGTTTTACATGGAAAAATGTCATATTCCAAATGATTTCTTTCTCCCCATGTTGGAAGGCTAAGATATAGTATGAACATGTAATTCATATTATTTGGAAGTCTCCATGCATTTTATTCCATGGAAATCTAAGAGAAATGGGAGGGAAAGGCATTTCACTTTTGCTCCCTGGATGGCTCCAATATGCCTGCCTGATTAATATGTTTAGGTCTGCTTTAATTTTGTAACTGCCTGGGTACACAGGTCTGTGCATGTATATTTTTTTGTCTGATATCAGAACACTTTCATATTGAATTCTACAAAAAATCATCTTGGATTCAGCATTTCCACACTGCCCTTTGTTCCCTTGACTACCGGAGATGGCTATGCCTTGATGGGTCCTAGAAGGGACAGCGTGTGAAATGCACCGATTCCCAGAAACAGCATGCAGTCTCTGTGACTGGATTCTGGATAGGCATTCCTGGAAGCAGCCACTCAGGAGTGCTACTTTTAGCAACAATAGCAGCTAAGATATGATGCTCCAGTCAGGACATTGTGCTGTATCTTTTCTAAGTGTCTTGAATGAGGCACTGTTTGTGGGTGCTTACTGAGCTCAGAGCTGAATGCTAGCCTTCATGTTACATGGCTATCGGTGTTTTCCCACTCAAAAGTGGCCCCAGAGCAAACCTTCTGGGGTAGCAGCTTGGTAATGGGCATCAAAAACATTAAAAATACTCGAAACTTATCTTAGTCATTCTACCACTTAAGAATTTGTCTTAAGAAAATAAATGTGTACTATAGTGGCTGGCATGTAGAAAACATGCAATAAATGTTAGTTGTTGTTATAAATATGATCATTACAACATAATCTGCAATGTTGAAAACTTAGATTAAACCTGAATGTCCCAGAAAAACAGATTGATTAAATAAATACTATCATGTCCTTACAAGGTAGCATGGGGTACCATTAAAGAGCATGTTAGCGGCTTCCAAATTTTGGTGTGCATCAGAATTGCCTGAGGAACCTATTAAAAAATGAAATTTCCCAAATATTCTATGAATAACTGGAAAGTTCTATAAATAAGAGAGAAGTTAGGATTCATACATAAACTCAATATATATTATAGCAGGAATATTAATTTGACTTAAAGGATTATTATTTATGTCAAAGACTTGGCATCTATTCTTAACCAGTTTATCTCACCAACAACCGTCTATCTTAAAATGACCCATTTAAATCCTTCAGGTCATTGAAAAGGCACCTCACTTGAAGCAATATCTCATTCAATGAAGTTCTCTTTAAATGGCCATTACTAAAGAATGCCTTTTCCCCAGTCCTCCAAATTATGTAATTGTCTTTATATGTTTTTTTTAAGATTTTATTTATTTATTTTTTTAGAGAGAGGGGAAAGGAGGGAGAAAGAGAGGGAGAGAAACAGCAATGTATGGTTGCCTCTCACATGGCCCTCACTGGGGACCTGGCCCGCAACCCAGGCATGTGCCCCGACTGGGAATCGATCCGGGACCCTTTGGTTCCCAGCCCGTGCTCAATCCACTGAGCTACACCAGCCAGGGCGTCTTTATATGTTGATAGAGAGATATCTCTTTAATAAAAGAATAACATTTTCCTTTAAGAGAAAGAGTGCATTTGGGGAAATACTTCATATCTGGGGCTCTCGATTGGCCTCTCTGCGTGTTCTCATATCTGTGTTGGAATCAAGGGTAGTTGGAAAGCTGGGGCTGAGCGTAGTGAAAGCACTGAACTATCAACTCCGAAGTTTGTTCCAGCTTCAAGATAAATAACTTTATCTCTAGTTTCTATTTTGCTCAAAGACATATACATACTAAGGAAATGGCCAACAAAGTGTTTAATTGAACAAAGAAGCCATTAGACTGAAATGGCTTCAATGCCTTAGGAGCCTAGTAAGCAAACCCAAACCTAAGCCTAAAATGCCTGAAGGTGAAGAAACAACCAATCACCAATAGCCAGCCGTTTTTTTCCAAATAAGGCAAATGCTTAAACTATAGCCAATTAAACGATTTCTTTGCTTTTCTTGTGCCTCTTGTGTTAAAAAAAAAAAAAAAAGTAAAAAGTCTTCTCTAGCTGTTGTTGGTGAAGCACTCTTAAGCACTTCTGGTTTGTCTCTACCCTATTTGAATTGATTTTTGCTCAAATAAAATATAGTTTTAATATGCTCAGTTTATATCTGAACAACAGGGTTTGCCCTCTTCCAGATGAACCATTACTTCAAAGATCAATGTAATAGATTTTTATTGACAGTGGAAAGTCTGAGTTATTTCTATCTTCTGGGCATTCCTTGCTGTATTCCATTGTTGTCCCAAATCATGGAGCTGACCCATCAGTGGCAGAGTGACTCGGTGAGTACTGATATGTCATATTTTAGGACGAGGGTTAAAGTCCTAATTTCTTATTCCTTCTTAGGCAACAACCTCTCTACTAGCAGCACGGTAATTATCTAGAGCTTATCTGAGCCCAGCACTGCTCTCTAATCACTTCGCCCAGGTTTGTATTTACATATTAATTCTCACCCTGTAAGGTGATAATACCATTATTCATTCCCATTTTACAGGCGAGGAAATCTCACCAGGAAGGTAAAGATCACACAGTCACATACAAACGATCCATAAGGATTTGAACTCAAGTATTCTGAAAGTCTTCACATGTAAACCTCTAAACCCCAATCTTAGGTATACTATTCTAAGGTCAACTTTTGCTTCAAATACTGGAGAAGCTGTGGGTGGAGGGGAGAATGCAAATGACTAATGGTAGAAGGAAGTGCCTGAGGACAAAAAAGGGGAGAGTTCTGAAGGCTGCAAAGTAAAACTGAGAGTAGGAGCCTGGGCAGAAACCCTGCTCTTCTCTGCCTCCGACTGGCACAGGCCCTTGGAAAAGGAATTTCATTTTTCTGAACCTCAGTTTCTTATTTTGTAAAAGCTGACAATAACGGCACTTTCATCCTGTCCTCCTAGTGAAATAAAATAATATATGCACCATAGGCACAAAGAGACCTTAGCTGTCACCACCCCCCAACCCTGCAGTCAAAGGCAAAGAAAGAAACTTGAGATCTTTGAATTTACTAAATTGAAAAGACAGATTTCCAAGTAAACTTTGCTAAGGACCAGGAAACAAAACAAAACAAAGCAACAATACCAAAACAAACAAACAAAAGAACCCAGCAGGCATTCGTGACCATTGTTTTTCACAATTTGAAATGTTCTTTTACTGTTTTCTTCTTTTTTCTTTTTTTTACCTTCTCCCCTCCTTCTTCTTTTCTTCCTCTGCCTTGTTCATTTCCCCCTTCATTTCTTAGCAGAATCCTTTTTGAAAACCTCCAGATTTGACTTCACTAAGAGGGAAGGAGGATACATTTCCACTGAGACCAGAAAACTATGGAAAGCAGATTGCCCTGGGGGACACCCAGCTGCAAAACAAAAACACAAAAAACCTGGCTGAGCTGGGAGATGAATGTTCTAGAGGGAGGAAGTGTGGGGATGACTAAAAATTGCAGATTCTTTCTGGCCTGGGATTGACTCTCCCAACTTTTGCTTTGCTTATATAAAGTTGTTTTACGTTACTAGAAAGTGACCCTTTGCCTACGCCTTCTTATACTTCTTTTTGTATTCCTTACAGTCATTTAGGTTGTCTCAGGCACACGTCTCATTTGCCATCCAAATTGCTGGTTCGAATAAGAAAATGTACTTTCTTCCTTTGGTTTCACCTCTGTGTGTGAATAGGAAAGAACTGGGCTTAGCGGTCAAAACACCACTACTTACTAGACAGGTGACCGTGAGTACATTACTTCACCTCTCTAATGTTCTTCCTCTGAAAAGTGGGTATAAGAGCAGTAGCAGCCCATCAGCTTGTTTGATTGAGATAATACGTGTAAAGCACTAACATAGGAGTGGAGCCTAGGAAGTATTCGTTGTATGGTAGCTATTGATATTTTAGCCTATTTTTCTCTCCCACGAATGCCTAACTATGCACTTGATTTAATAAGGGTTTGTCAGGTGAATTATATACATGAAACAAAGATGTACAATGAGTCCAGGGCAAAAAATATATTATTGTAAAAGGCTTGTTTCTTTCCAGGATTTGGAAGAATTTTAATATTCTAGGTTATGTTTTGGGTGGAAACCAAAAAGGGAATCATGGAAACATGAAAATAAATACAGAGTGATATCCTGCATAGTTGTCATTAAGTGGTCAGGACATTTTATTTACATAAATAATTTTTGATTGTCTTAATACATTAGTAGAATACCATATTATTTGAGAAGTAAAAAAACAGGGCTTAGTTTTCATCAACCTAAAAAAACTAATTTAAAACTGAACAATTCAGTTCAGTGTTAAAGATTGAAAGGGTACTTAGATTCCCTCATCCCTGAGTTAGCTTTTTGCATGCATGAGGCTAACAAGCAGGTGTCTTTCTGCCTCTAAAAGACTTGTTATTTTCATTCCACTTCAGTTAAATAAATATTTTTACATGCATAGGCCATGTACTAGGCACCTGGGATTAAAAACTGATCAAGCCACAATTGTAACCCTAGAAAATAAGATTGCAAATGTATTCAGTGCCCAGATACTGTGCTTTGAGGAGCGTGGTTGTGCTCACGTTTACTTATTACAAGGCCAGAGTATGATCAATGCGGTCACTCCTGCTCTGTCCTGGTTATAGGACTCTGTGTTCATACGTATTTTCCAAGGTGTTGGTTTGCTAGGTTAGGCAGATATTTATTTTCCATCTTGTGAATGGCAGTCAAAATTGACGCCCCAGAGTCAGAAGCTTGGCGAGCCCTTTGCCAGGGCCCTGAAACCACCTTTGCTGTCACACAAGCAGTGGTTGTAATCACGTTGGCTCCATGCCTGGAGCAGGCTGTGGGACGCAGTGACAGTTGCAGTCAGAGCATGGACTTGGAGACAAAGAAGCCTTAGATCAGGAAATCACGGTGACGATGGGCAGTTAGGACTGGATGGTTTTATGTGCGTGGAGTGTTTTTTAAAGAAAAATTTTTTAAAATATCACTCACTGAGGACACATTTAATTCTGTTACCTTTGCATGATATTTAAACTTTTGTCCTGGTAATACTCTGTTCAACACCTCAAGAGATTCTACACTAAGGGAGAGCTCCAAATGTTGTAACAGCCAATCAACATTTCTAGTGATTTTAGATTCGTGTTTGGTAAGGGCATATCTGCCTCCTCTCACTAGAATTAGGTTTGGTTTACTGTTTTAAAGAAGATTTTACTTATTTATTTATTTATTTTTAGAGAGGGGAAGGGAAGGAGAAAGAGAGGGAGAGAAACATCAATGTGTGGTTGCCTCTCATACACCCCCTGTTGGGGACCTAGCCCGTAACCCAGGCATGTGCCCTGACTGGGACTCGAACCGGCGGCTAGTGTTGGTTTGCACACTAGCACTGAACCCACTGATCCACACCAGCCAGGGCAAATTAGGTTACTTTTTGAAGTCACTTAGATTTTAACATCAACCCCAAGCTAGATTCGATTCATTCTAGTGAAGATAACAATTAACTTCCAAGAGAAATGTTAAGTCAGAAGTCTTGAAACATTTTGAAGTCTACAACATGTCTACTTTGTCAAAAAATGATCAAGCATTTAATTTTTATATTTATCATTCTAGTTATTCATTGTAAATGTACATGGAAAATGATAATAAAGATAGAGATTTGTAACTATTGGTCAACATTAAGGGGAAGGAGCCTACAAAAAGCTAGGGAAGGATGAATAAGGATGTGAAGTTGTGTTAGCTATAATACAATTTATTTCTTCTCCTTTTATGTGTCAGTTATGTGGTCAAACAAGGTAGAAATATTCTAGTAACACCAGAGGCACCACCCTTAGTTGTGGTTGGGGAGAACCGCCGTACTAGGGGTGGAGATGGCTGTAACCTGGACACGGGCACTACGTTCTGAAACAATGTCCTCACAGGAACTTACAATATTTGGTATATGGGAACAACCATCTTACACCGCAACTTGGTATGGACTTGGTGTGAAATGCTCTCATTGCATCTTAACACAGAATCCTAGGGATCTTTATGAGGCAGATTTTTAAAAAGCCTTTAAAAAAGGCCTGGAGAATTGCAGCGCAATTTGAGACGGATAATTGATTAATTTTTCATTCTTCTTTTTTTGCAAAGGAATTTTGTTTTTATAATTTTCCATTGTTTAAAGATGGACATTTTTGTATTTTATTAGGAATGTGCCTGTCTGTACTGAACAGTGTCTCTTCTTTGTAGTTATTATTATCATCAATACCATCTACAGGAGCATTAGTTGGCAGATATTTATTGAGCACCTATTATATTCTAGGGAGACGGCTCTAGGGTCTTAGGATATAATAAAGAACAAAATGGGCAAAAGGGCCTGCCCTCGTGGACGTTTTTGAGTGGAGTGACTGACAATAAGTATTAATCTAATACGTAAGTAAATTAAAAAGCATGGAAAATAAAACAATGTAGCAGGGTAAAGGGGATCAAGAGTGTTGAGGACAGTGTTGCAGTTTAGCAGAGTGATCAGGATAGGCCTCATTGAGAAGCTAACAGAGGAGGAAAGACTTAAAGGAAGTGAGAGAGTTAAGTCACGTGGCTGTCCCTTGGTAGAGCATTTCTAGGAAGAGGCAATAGTCAGTGCAAAGGTCCTAAAGGTCATTGTTTTCATGTAGCTCACTGTCTTCTTTATTCAAGGAGTGCAGCGTGCTACTCACAGGGAGGTGATTGTGTTGCACTTAATGGGACTGGGAGAGAGATACACCTTTCCTCACCTTTCTAACCAGGGTTCCTAACCCCTGATGCCTCAGACATCCGCGATTTTTTGGCTCAGAGAGTAACTGTGGCCAGTCTTGGCCATATGTTGTGGGTCTTGCTTGCTTCCTTGAACATGCATACAATAGGAAACCAACTAGATTATGAGGTATTAATTTTTTTTTCTGTCAGACTGAGCAGTTTGGGAAGGAACAATTGTTGCTCATCATCTGTATTTATCAATAGAAGATGAATATACTGTGAGAATAATTGTTGTCTCCCCAAAATATAAATGATGAATATTATAAATGATGAAAATATAAAAGATGAAAATATAAATGATGAAAATATAAATGATGAACTGCATAACAAATAGACTGTATGGGACACGCAGGCAACTTTGCTATGTGACATTTTCTCCAAAAGCTCTTCTTTGTTAATCTTCAAAGTATATGTGTTATATTGATACTAACTATTTAATATCAATTTCAGATGCAGAAATGCTACTTCATACTATATGACAAACTCTGAAATAAAACATTTCTATGACATTGTGGCATCATTAAGATTCATGAATAATAATAAATGGTTACCCTGTATGTAAACTATTGAACATACACACATATGGGTGCATGTGTGTGTGCATATATAAGGGGAGAAAAAGAGACTCCAGGGAATGTAAATAAAAGTAAAAGCACACATATCCTTTGCCCGGACAGAAGGTACTTTATTAGGCAAACTATAGAAATCATTAACAAAACTTTATTTGGCACCTAATGTTAATGGCTACTGTGGTAGGGCCTCTGTTTCATTTCAGAACGTGAATTAATTCTGCTTCTACAGGGAGCACAATATAAAAACAACAGTAAAAACCAGAACCCCCACCATGCCCTGAGTGCTTATTACTTTCCGAGGAAGGCGGTAAGTGCCTGTACTCGCATTGCGGTGTTACTGTAACATTGCATCACTGAACCCTGTAAGTAAGCACTATTACTAGAGACAGATGAGAAAACAAAGGCTGAAAGAAGCTGAAAAACCTGTGTGAACCCGTAGAGCCCGTGAATTCTAGATTAAGGGTTGGAACTCAGGTGTTTTGTCTCTAGGGTCCACGGCCTTAGCGCTGCAGCGAGTTTCTTGAAAAGGATCTCAGAAGTCGCGTGAGAATTCTGGGGTCAGATGAGATCCAGGTTCAAGTGTTATTTCTGTGTCTTATGTGACCACAGACAAGTTACTTAAACTTTGAGACTCTAAGGTTAATAGTGTAGACACTATTATCTAAGGCATAGCGTGTATAATACTATAGTATCTATAAATACCCATAGATACTAATATCTATGGTACAAGTATCTAATAGTATAGATCAGCAATTTTCAACCTTTTTCATCTCATGGCACACATAAGCTAATTACCAAAATTCTGTGGCATACCAAAAAATCTCCGTTTTGCCAATCTGACAAAAATAGGTATAACTTTGATTCATTCACACTGGACAGCTATTGTTGTGTTGGCTGTTGTTATTTTTTTAATTTGACAATCTGAGGGAAAAGAGGTCAGTGTCCCTAACTAAATAGGAATTGTATGTTTCAAAAACTCTTGTGGCACATCCGTGTGCCACAGCATACCAGATGAAAACTGCTGGTATAGATAATAACATGTACTTTGCCAAACTGGCATAAGATTAGAGATGACATATGTGTGTGCCACATGGCTGCTATTCAATAAATGATAATTGTTGTGATTTAACCGTTATCTCTGTGTCTAGTCAGAGTCATAGAGGAAGAAGTATGCCAAACTAAAAGTGCACCTAAACGTTTTCTTTTCTCATTAACCGGGGCTACTGGTGGCCGCTTGATTATTTGTCCCTAGAATCAAGGGAAACCCTTGCCAGAAGAAAGACCAGGAAGTGCATACTCCTGCATTTTCCACAACTTAGAAAATGAAGCTCATTTTTTTCATCCTCACCTGAGGACATTTTTTTTTTCATTGCTTTTAGAGAGAGGAAGAGAGAAAGAGAGAGAGAGAGAGAGAGAGGAGGATCGATGTGAAAGAGAAACATTAATTGGCTGCCTTCACACACGTGCCTTGACCGGGGACCGAACCCTCAACCTAGGTATGTGTCCTGATCAGGAATCGAACCTGCAACCATTCAGTCCACACAATGACACTTCAACCAACTGAGCCACACCAGCCCATTTATTTAATTTACACCAGAGCTTTTGGCAGCTTGTAAAGTCTTCCTCTGGTAGAAATAGACAACGAGCCGATGTCCCAAGCAGGGAGAGACACTTAGCTAATTCATGAGTTAAGGTTGTAGTTACAGTGTATTCTTTTAGCCAAAGACGGTCATTTGTTAGCTTAACACTAAGCAAAGATTACCAACGTTACTAGAGAAAGTGCTGCTTAAGGATAGGTCCAGCCGTAAATTATAAAACTGAAACTCAGAGATGTGTGGGATGCTCAGAGATATTAGCATTCACATAGGGGATTTTGCAATAAAGATAGAAAATCAAGCCTAAAATAAGTTACTATCCTGAACAATACTAGTATAAACAGGATCTATCTTAATGAATATTCTAGCAATTTTTAAGTAGGTAATAGGTTGTGAGAGCTGAAAGGGATTTTAGAGCTCATTTACTCATATTCCTCTCCTCCACCTCCCCCCATCCTGCCTTTTTTTACATGTGGAAACTGAAAACCAGCCAAAGGAAATGCTGTGGCCAGTTCCATACAATACAGTAAAATGTTTCTCATTTTGATTTTCCTCTGGATGAAGTGATGGGGCTGAGTGAGAAGCATCGTTTATAAACGATGTCTTAAAGTGGGCCTTGCTAAATTTAGATTCAGTTCCTGCTTATGTAATTTTCCTTGTGTTTTCAATTATTTATACAAATATATTATTTATATATGTCTGGAACTTGTGCTTTTAGCACTCAATAAACAGGAATAATTTATAGGATTATGGAGTGCTTCCTGTCCTTACCTTTCAGAGCGTGTTCTTTTGCATTGTTAATTACTTGTTATATTTCAGCCTTGGGGAATTTCCTTTTCCAGCAGTCTTACGGTGGTACTTAACTAGCCAGAGAGAGCTATGTTAGGATCTACCTTTATCTTCATACACGGATTCCAAAATCCAGGTTAATTCTCCCATTAGCCGTTTCCCTAGCACATATGCCTATGGGGGTTTCCTGGCATGGCCTAGCAGATTCTATTCCTTATGTAAAGTGAGACCACACTGAGAGGCAGCAGGCTTCCTATCCTGAAGTTGCCTCTGCTTCAAGTTTCTTCTTTGGCTTTGTTTTTTAAAAACAATCCAGTTCTTGACATACTCTTTACCCTCCCTCATCACTCTCTTCCTTCTGCTGCCTTGCGTTGACTTCGATTACCTCTGTCATTCTGGCCCATAGCCACGGAGCTGGATTCTACCTCCAGAAATCCAGACTCATGTGTTCCTCGCTTCTGAGCCACCTCGCCCTTGGTTCTCACCTTGTCTTGGATTTCTGAGGTCCTTATCCTGGAACTCACAGGAGTGAATGAGAGTTGCTGGGAAGAGCCAACGCAGCCGGTACCCCAGAGTGGTGCTAGTCCGTGGAGGCCTTGGCAGAGCTGGGGCTGGGCAAGCTGGCAGCTCAGCCTCTGTCTCTTCTGCCCCTTCTCTTCACAGCCTCCTCAGCAACTCCCCAGTGCAAACAGAAAGAAGCCCTTGGTTGTTTCTCTCTGAGCCAGGAAGGTAGAGCTCTCTAATCAGTTTTTAGGAGAGTAAATATAGTGAGGTACATAAGCTTTTCTTCTGTGGAAAGGGAGGACCAAGATTTGCACACTGAGATGGGCTGTCTTTTTCGCTCCTGTCACTTAAAGTCTGTGGCTTAGGCCTCGAAGCATGGTCTTGCCTCGATTCCTTCTATCTCTTCATTGGAGCCACCAGGTGAGCAGCCCTCTCTCAGACCGTTTAATCTGAAGGCAAGAAACCACCTTGCCAGAGTCGTGAGTGTTTGTGAGGATACGGACCAAACACACCATTGACTTGACATGAAAGGACTACTGGGACGTAAACAAATCATTCTCAGGCAAAGGGGCCATTGAAGAATATTTTTCTTTCCTTTTCTCAGCATTTCAACAATTTGTTTTCTACATAGAAGTCGATCATGATACTAGGTGTCAGAATTCATCGAACGAAAAACGAACAGGTGGATGAATGAGCCGCTCGGGCGAAGAAAGTGGACCTCTTTAGACCTGAGCTCTTTTGCATCTTTGTGATACCTTATATAGGTGTCAGGGGCCTTGATGGCGTCTTTAAAAGCCTCAGGGGAAGCAGCTGGGGATGCACCTCGTTCCAGGAGACTGACTGGCCACACCACCAGCTGCCGGGAGCCTTCCTCTCAGGGCTATTAGTTCTCTAGCACACTTCGATGGATAGATGCCAGAAGGTTCTGTGCACTACAGGGCCAACAAGGTGGCCAGGGAGCTCCACCCAATCCTAGCTGAACTGGCCAAGTAGGCAGTAGTAGTTAACCATGTTAAACGTGAAGGAGAGGATCCTGAGAAAGATGCTCTAAATGAACTGGCAGAGTTTTCATAAATTCATCTCGCTACAAAATGTGTATCAGCTCCATGTTTAAAACATCTGAAATTTTAAGAGTGATTTATGTTTACTGTAAAGATGTAAAAAGTACGATGAATGAAAGTGAAGGGCCCCGCCTGTGTGATGCCCTATTCACTCACCTTGAGTAAGCACAGCAAAGCGCTTCTTGTTTATCTTTCTGGGAATGTTGAATGCATGTAGCACAGTGTATCTAACCGACGAGACTAAATGGGGGTGAAATTTAAAAAGTAGCTTTGTTCTTTCTTTAACCCAAGACCTTCAAACTCACACTACAGATCTCCCTGCACAACCCTTGGACAGTATCTTGGGCGGATCCTGTGGCTTTTCCAAACACATCTAGATGTTAAAACAGTCTTTTATTTTCAAATATACTTCAAAGGGCAATCTGATTGAAATCAAAAGTTCTTTCGTACATCTAGTTTAAAATTTCTCCTGTTCCTCCAAGCTGAGGCCTGATCCTGGTTCAGAAGCCTGCATGGAGAAAGGGGAGTGTGGGATATGGCTTTTCTCTTTCCTTCTCCTTGCCTTTCTGCTCGTCTGGACCCTGCACGGGACCCTGCTGCCCCTGGCTCTGCCAGGACTGGACTGCGTAACTCATGGAAATTTCGAAGGGCAAGACCTGGCTCAGTGGGTGTTATATTATCCAATATCTTTGCCCTCTATGTGGTGGGTACTTAAGGCTGACTTTGTCTTACATGAGATGGTGCTGGGGGTGGTTTCAAAGACTCCTTCTGCCCAGTAAAAGACTGAGCTCTGGTCTCTGAATTGTTCTCTGGGATGCTCTCTCAGCCCAGCCTCTCATGGCTCTCCCTCAAGTGCAGTCTTATGATTCCTCTCCTATTCTCAGAATATTTCTGCTGGGATTATCTTGCCCCAGCAGGCAGGGCTCTGGAATAAGACCTTTTCAAAATGACACCACTCTGGCTACCTTCCAGGGTGATCACTTAGCTCACGGGAAAACTTGGCAACCTTTGGCCTTTAGCTTTTTCTAGGCAAGAGGTAGGCACCTCATTCTGTGTCCCCAGGTTCTAGGGAACACAGAGAAGTTCGCCCAAGAGCTCCCTCACCACATTCTGTTGTAAGACAAGCGCGAAGGGAGCCTTCTGAATTTTTGCAGACTGGCAAGCAATGAGATGGTGGTGAGACGGTTTTTATCCCCGCGTGGGCCCCGCCATCCTTTCTTTTCTGCTCCCCAGGCACCCCATTCAGGCTCCGTCATGAGGAAGGGAACCCATGGACCTATGACACTGTCAGGCCAACTCTTGTCCAAGCTCTCTGTCTTCCTCACTCTGCTCATCCTCTAACACCCTCTTCAGTGGAGGTTCACGATGGCCGATGAGCTAAGGGTCACAATTTAGGATGCTGTTTACCTTTTAATAAGTCCTGAATGGGTAATATATTCAATAGTACCTCTATTTAAAATATGGGGAACATATAACTCACTGCTATTAATATTGAAACCTGAGCCCAGGTTCTGATTAATCACGAAGTCTATTTAAGCAACACACACACGTACACATACAACACACATGTCCAGATATTATACATCCTTTCTTAACCTCAGATGGAAGTACTCTGTATTTGCTGTTCTGCAGCTTGTTTTGTTAAGAACATGTCCGAGACAGATTGTATTGTCAGTCCATATGGAGCAGTAAAGTGTTACACTGTATGGCTGTTTCCAGATTTCCGTTATGACAGATAATGCTAATGTAGTCTTTGTACACTTTGGGGAGAATATTTGCAGAATAAATTCCTAGAAGGAGAATCACTTCCAAGTCACAAGTAAAATTTTAATATATGTCGCCAACTTGCCAATTTTTAATCAGTTTTCACTCTAACCATCAGAGTGTGGAATGCCCATTTCTTTACACTTCTACTAATCAGGGGATTTAAGAAGTGCTTAAATATTTGTCGATGTGGTAGGTAAAAAATTGTTATGTCTACATTATTTTAGTTTCTGTTTTTTAAAATTATGAGCATGGAGGAACATCTTTCCGTACATTTTTTGAGTCTTTTTTTCTGAGTTGCCTGTTCATTTCCTTTGCTCATTTTTGTATTCATGATTTTCATATTGATTTTTAAAGAGCACATCATGTGTTAAGGACGTTTGCCTTTTTCTGATAGGCAAAAATGAAACATTGCCTTTAGTTCTTCTTTGATACGTTGACTTTATCTGTATCTTTTTTTTCCTGTAAAGAATTTTTACAATGCAGTAAATCTATCAGTTTTCCCTTTGTGACATCTGGGTTTTATGATGTCCTTAGAAAGGCTCCAAGGATTTAAAAATATTCACTGATATTCTAGTGTTTTTATGGCATCTTTTTTTTTTTACATTTAAATGATTGATCTTTGTGGAATATATTTTAGGGTAAAGTGTGAGCCTCTCTGCTTCTAACATTAAATGTAAACTTTTTACTTCCTAGACTTCTCTAACTTCTTTTTCTCTTCATATCACTGAATAAAAATCTAAGTTAAACTCAGAGTCCCTCTTTAAACACATGGCTTCTCACATAGTTAACCACAAAGGCAAATAAAAAAAGGCAAAACATTTTTTGTTGTTTTAAATGATGCCCGCTGCCCATTTTCCAGGATTCTCAGCCTAACTTTCATGGGCATTGGTCTCTTGGACCAGTGCTTGTTTTCATGGCAGTTACAATGCACTTTTCAAATCTAGTAGTGAAAGAGGCAAGACTATTTGCTCCTCCTCATTTTTACAGCGGGTGCCAGGAGAGGGGAAGTAATAGACCCAAGGTCACAGAGCAATTTAGGGTGTTGAAATCCAAGGTTCTGTGCCACCTAGCTTGTCGCATTGATCACCAGACGTCATGTACAAAGCACAGGTAGAATGCATTCTTCTTCTGATTGCATCACTCACTAAATTACATAATCTACAACAAAAACAGCTAAAGGGCAGTGGAAGGGGTAAAACTTAGCCCGTTGAAATGCACAGATGTTTCGGTGAATTGGGAAAATAGCCTGCTCATAGAGATCATATATAATATTTGACAACGTGAGTCAGACTTGGGCATCATTCAAGATTAATCTTATCCCCTTAATGAAATAGCTGATTGTTTTGACTTGTTCCTCTCTGCCTGTTCCAAGTTGCCTGACAGTGCGTTATAGAGAAAGTCTTGCTGGTCTGAAGCTCTATTCTCAAATGCTGAATTATGGAGTCCATTAAGAAGTTCAAAAGATCTGTTTGGAGAGGCAAGAATCCAGTAAAGCTTCTAATTTTTCCATGATGACTGATGGATTTGGAGCACTCTTAAGGGGTGGCTGTATAACGCTAAGTGTTTAGCGTGTGCCAGCTTTGTCACCTTACATGAACCCTGTAACTACCTTTTATTCCAACCTCATCTTCACAGGCTGCCTCTGAGGGAAGAAGAATTTCTGTCTTTGGAAGTGGGGAGAGAAGAGGGAAGTGGGCATGCCCGAGGGGAGAGGGACCAAAAAACAAAACAAGCAAACAAACAAAAAACGAAAGAAAACCTGCCTGTATCTTAATTACCTGGCAGATTCCCTGCTTTAGTTTCATAGGTCATTGGATTTCTCCCAAAACTGTTGTTTTGCAGAGGGTGTGCAGAGTAGTGTAGACTCCCTGGTGAATAGGATACTCTTTCCTAGCAACAGGATGTGGGAGAGTTCAGCACCAGGAAGATCCCCGTGTCCAAAATGCTGGGGAGAAGTCGGAAATCGTCTCTGTCTGACCAGCTGCTATTTTTTCTAAACTCAAGTGGCTCTGGGGATTGGCCCCAGCACCGCATAATACTGGGAGACTGTTCAATCCTAGGTGCCTAAAGTCCTTCCGTTAGTCTGTGGTTTGTGCGGTCAGTGTCGACAGCACCAGCTAAGTTGGAGTGATTGTGCTCGTCACAGAAATAGTCCATTCCTTGATGTGCTTTCAAGTGCTGTGTCCTATGAATCCTGTTGGCAAGAAAACTATCCTCCACCCTAGCACTTAGTTAATAAATACGGCCTTGAAAAGCCGCCAAAAATGCATATGTTTGCTGTGCTGTTAGATTTCTTTTTGAAAGGAAAAAGCTCTTCTGGTCGTGATGCACAAAAGATTCTATTAATGAGCAGAACTTGTAATGTCTCCCTATAGGATAAAGAAAAATAATAGCCTACATTGCTACTCCACTGGTTCCTCTGTGGGACAAAGTTTAGTGCCCTTGCTTTAGCACAGACATCGCCACTCTGACCCCTTGGTTGTGTCTCGTGTCCTCAGACTGTGCATGCACAACTATTCATTAATGTCAGTGAGACTCCCGAGTGCATATCCGGTGAGGTGAAGTCAAGGGGACAGGTCCCAAAGTCAACATCTTTGCTATACATTCCAAGATGAATATGGTCAAAATCTTATTACTCTGAAGTGACTACGAGTAAAAAAGTAGAGCATTTAGGATACAGGTTAGTGCTGAAACAGAAGATTTTAATTTTTTCCCCCTGAATCATGTTCATATATGCACCAGACTGTAAAACATTTCAGCTCAAACTTGTCCCTAGGTATACTGGGATAGGGTCACTGGAGCTCATCTGGAAATAAAATTTCTAGAAATTAATTTAAGTCTGTCAAAAGCTGAAGGAGAAAAGAGCAGCCAGCCCCAACTCCCAGCAGAAACCAGGTGCTAAAGATTCTCAAGCAGGAGAGAGTATAATCAGAGAAGGGGATGTGTGTGGAATGAGGGAGTTGGGGAGGGGCATTTGGTCCCTGAGGAGACAGAGATTTCTCAGCTTTCTGCCTGCTGAGTCTGTAGTAAGACGGAGGAGGGCTACAAAGACCCCTAATCTCAACTCGAACAAAAATGTCCTTGGACCCCATCTTATTCTGAGAAACGGTATACTCCTATGATCCTTTGTTCATGGCACTGTGTATTCTATAAGCCCTCAAAGACTGACACCCCACTCTTCTCTGCTCTGAGTCTCAGGAGGCTGATGTATATGGACTGAATCAAATGGGCTCCCTTGCCTTTGTCTTCTTGGGTTTGACTGATGGGAGGAACTGGCAAGATTTCAGAAGGCGGCAGAAAAGCAAGATGAATCTTCTTACCCGCCAACAGTCCTTCCTGCCAGGCCTCAAGTTATTAGGGCTGTGTTTTTCTAGAAAAAACCGAAGCTCCTCTTGGGGCTCTTTCCTACAGAGCAGGTCTCACTGGGATCCAGCAACTGTCTCCCCTTCACATTCAGGCCTAGGACTTCTGGTGCTGACTCTCTCTCACTAGTCCAGGGCTGGTTTAGCACCTTTTGTCCATATCCCTTAACCATAATTCCTCTGGCTTTCACACTCTTCGAGTGGCACTTCTGCTTTCTGTGAGAATAAGGACATGTGCCTCTCTCCACATCACCTGGGAACAGACAACCAGCAGCCAGCCCCTGTCCTGGGTCCGACAGTCCTACTTCATAGTATTGTGGTTCCTGATAGCTGTTCTTTCTTTGGAGACGTTGTTCCTAGATGCTCATTCGGAATTGTCACTTTGTGCTGTGCTCTGCTTCTGCCCTCTGGCCATGTTAGCTGTTCGGTGGCAACCTTGGCCTATCTGCTCTCTTTCTTGCTTTGGATAATTTAAGTGCATGCTTCCTGGGAAGCAGGTACTATGCTGAGCTCTTTACCTATATCTTTTATTTATTCTTCACAGTAAGTATTGGGTAGTTACTATCTGTATCCTCATTGCAGAAATGAGAAAACTAAAGCTCAGAAAAGGATGCTGAAGGCCACACAGCTGGAAAGAGCAGAGATTCAAGCAGTGTTGTGCTCTAACCACTGAGCTGTGCACTAGCTAATCCTCTGGCTTGGTTCTTGGAGCTCACTGTAATCACAAACCATGTTTCTATACACACTGGTGCCCCTCTTGTTTTACTTAAACCATGGGATACTCTAGCTAGTCAAATTGCTTACTGGGCTTGTAGGCCTGGCCCATCTCCTGCTCCTCCCAATTGGGAACTTGATCTCTGTCTCAGTCTGCTAGGGCTACCATAAAAAAATTTAACTGGGTGGCTTAAACAACAGAAATTATTTCTCACATTTCTAAAGGCTGGGAATTCCAACATGAAAGTGTTGGCAAGATAGGTTTCATTCTGAGGCCCCTTCTCTTGGCTTGTAGGTGGTCGCTGTTGTCTGTGTGCTCATGTGACCTCTTCTGTTTGTACAGAGAGAGAGAGAGACAGAGACAGAGACTCCTGTTGTGTTCTTCTTCCTATGAGATCACCGATTCTACAGGAATAGGGTCTCACCCTATGATTTCACTTAACCTTTATTAGTGGCCTTAAGGCCATGTCTACTAATGCAGTCACTTTTGGGGTTGGAGCTACAACAAACACATTTTGGAGGGGACACAATTCAATAAGTCTCTCTCCCTAGGAACTTAGACTTAGCATTGATTCCTGATCCATCATGTCAAAAACAAATATCAGACCCTCTATGGTAAGAAAAAAATTTCCTTTCCCTCATACCTACAAGGTAATATCTTCCCAAATGTTTGAAATGAGTGTAAAAATTTTTTAAAAAGTGCCAGGATTTGGAAATATCACTTGATCAAACTCAGTTTAAGCTGTACACACATGAAGACTTTGACAGAATATTTATAGTTAGAGCATCCTATCCTAACTTCAGGCAGAGAAACATTACATTGTCCCAGCAAAATGTGATCAATATCACACTTAATCGTTCTATGTTGAATTTACACATTTCTAAAGTGGCCAGGTTCGCTTCTACAGTGTGAGAAGGTGTGAAATGAGAGCAAAGAGTCATGAGTAAGAATTGATTGGAGGTGCTTAATTAAGGAAAGAAAAATAAAAAAGAAAAGCCACACTGGTAGAGCAAAGGGGTTGACGAAACATTTGTCCTTTGCCCTATTTTTTTTTTGGTGGTAAATCACAGGAGGAAAAAAGTGGTCACATAAACAATTTACCCCCTTTTCCTACCTATCTTTTGTCTTAAATCTGATTAGTAGTTTTTAAAAAATATTATTTTTTAATTATTGATTTTTAGAGAGAGAGAGAGGAAGGGGGAGAGAGAGAGAAATAGAAATATCTACCTGTTGCTCCACCCCACTATGCATTCATTGGTTTATTCTTGTATGTGCCCTGACCAGGGATTGAATCCGCAACCTTGGCGTATTGGGATGATGCCAAGTGAGCTACCCAGCCAGGACTTGATTAGCAGTTTGTTTGTTTGTTTGTTTCTGCTCATTCTATCTCTAGAGAAGAAAATAGATTTACTATCCACAGTAAACCAAGCTGGAGTTAGCTAGTTCCTGAATTAAAGTTAGCATTTTTTGATGAAGAATTTTTAAATTCCAGCTTGCCTCAACTTTTAAATAACTGGCTAATCTGGGAGAAATAGCATAGCTTTCCACAGAGCAATGCATTCCTTTATTTGGAAAAAGAAAAAGTATGTTTTTACACATAGAGAAAACGTTATAGAACATTATTTAGAATGATTTGCCTTTTATGTATATTTTTAAGTTGAGATGTGTAGGTGTATGTTATGTATCGACACAGATGAGTCTTAGTGTTTGTTTAGTATTGTGTACACTTTATTTATTTATTAATTTTTTAAGATTTTATTTATTTTTAGAGAGAGGGAAGGGAGGGAGACAGAGAGGGAGAGAAACAGCAATGTGTGGTTGCCTCTCACATGGCCCGCACTGGGGACCTGGCCTGCAACCCAGGCATGTGCCCCGACTGGGAATCGAACCAGGACCCTTTGGTTCCCAGCCCGCGCTCAATCCACTGAGCTACACCAGCCAGGGCGTATTGTGTACACTTTAGAAAGGAAATCTAACTAACACCAGGGATGCTGGCTATTGGGATAGGGGCACACCTCAGAGCAGGCGATCCAAACACAAAATCCTGGGTATGTTTTGAACTCCGAGTAAGAGAAAGAAGGAAAGAGTTTGGGGCCTCTGGACAGTTACAGGCCGGGGGCAACTGGCTTCTGTGGTATGTGAGGCAAAAATCCTTGCTGAGACACACTGATAATATGTTTAGTACACCCGTGTGCCCTGATATTGCTGGTGCGGAAAGTCCTCACCTGCTAGACTAACCTTTTCAGGAAGCAGAGCCCACAGTCTCTCTTAGTCACCCCTTTTAGTTTGCCGTTCACTCAGTATCACAGGTCTGCATAACCCAATCCCTTAGGCTAAATATAAGCTCATCGTCTCTTGTTCTGTCTGCAGTGAAGCTGAAAATCAGCTGGTCCACATAATGGTTCTTAAAATCTTTCTCCTCCCTTTATGAAATATGTTGTTCCTCTTTGGGTTATAAAAAGACAAAGAAAAAAAGAAAAGAAATAGTGAGTGTGATATTAGATTGAACGTCTTCAGAAAGTTCCTCATACCCTCTGAATTCTGAATTTTCCTCTTGCTTATCCTCTTGAGCACAGGGCTATTTGGACAGAGAACCATTTTTTCCCTTCATGAGCATCTGGGAGGGGTTTGGAGAATTGAAAAGTTAGATATAACGCCATGAGGAAATTATAACTTGATATCACAAATGCATTTGGGTTGGTTAAACTATAATATACATAGCTCCTATTTCTTCACAAAAGCACAAAAGTATCACAGGGAAGCTACTTATGTGAGAAGTCTCTTTTTTCCCCCCTTTCTTTTTTAACAACAGTGTGGGGAAAGAGTTTCAGCTCTTAGATGTCGGTCTTTATAACTTCCTTGTTGAAATTGGGAAGTTCGAAAGTTAATGTCTCCCTCAGGGAATTTCCTTGACAAGTTAAACAGTCCTTGCCTTATTCTTCCAAGGTGGGGAACTCTCAAGGGGGGAGGTCTCTCAGCCACACCTCTTCCTGGAACATCTCAGCACTCCACCCTGGAATGTGGGACCTATGGGCCTGGCAGGTGGGGATCCCGGGAAACACAAAGGCTGGTTGTGTTTCTTCTAAAACTTTGCTTTGTCTGTTTAGAAACTGTCTTGATTGAGCTGCTGTCCTGGCACAGAGATGCCATGAAAATCTTTTGGAGTTGATTCACTTGAGAGCAGACCCCAAGGATATTGGGATTAGGCAAAGTGCTCTCCAGGAACCATTCACTCACTTACTCAGTCATCTGTACCAATAGGTGTTTGTGATGCTCGATTTTGTGTGTGAACTTAGCTAGGCCACGGTACCCAGATATTTGCTTAAACATTATTATAAATGTTTCTGTGAAGATGTGTTTTTTTGGATGAAATCAACATTGAAGTCTGTAGATGTTGAATAAGCAGATTATACTCTTTAATGTGGGTGGGCCTCATTCAATCAGTTGAAGTCCTTTAAAGGAAAAAAACAAACAAACTGATCTCTCCCAAATAAGAGGAAATTCTGCCAGCAGATTGTCTTTGGACTTGAATGGCACTCTTCCCTGGGTCTTCAGCACACACGCACACACACACACACACAACACACACTTCTAGAGAACGCTGACTAATATGGCACTGAACATACCTTAAAGTTGATTATGAAAACTTGATTAGGAGCCTATTTGTGAAGACAGTTATTTGCATTATACCTTGATAAATTGGAATATTTCCTTTTTTTCAGGCTAGTGCTCCATACAAGGTTAATATGAAATATGCAGTCACGGAGAGACTCAGGTAGGGATGCAGTCTCTGTATTTTGGCTTTCTAAAACCATCATGTTATTACTATGCTTAAAATTTTTTTCTGCTTTCAAGAAAAAGGTCAAAATGATTAATGGGGCCTATGAGTAGTGTGATCATATAATTACCCAAATGGGGACACTTTTGAGAGTTAAAGTAGGTGCTATAAACAGGATCATCATCTCTGCAAAACCTGGTTCTGAACCTTGCTTCGCCTCCTCTGGCCCCACGTTCCCTCCCCTCACCGGGCTGGGTGCTATGCTCCTTCCTGCTGCAAGGCCGTTGTCCCTGCTGATCTCATGGCCTGGAGTAGCCCTTTCCCAGGTACCGCAGCTCTGCTTAGCTAGTGCTTCCTCATCCTTCAGATCTGGCTCAGCCATCACGTACTTGGTCCCCTGGATGAGGGTAATAGGCTCTCAAAGCAGCATGTGTCTTTCCTTTGTGACACATATCATTTCATAACTCTAACTTTTTACATTTATGCGGGTCATTATGAGATTCAAGTGTGTCTCCCTGACTGACTGTAGGTTTTACTCGGCCAGAGACTGTGTCTGTAGTTCTATTGTTTATGAGCTTGTCACATAGTAAATGCCCCCAAATATTTATTGAATAAATAGGTGAGTGAATCCTAAGCACTTGAGTCCCTTAAAAGGAAATGTTATTTTCACTGGTTAGTAATCGAGGAGACCAGGGTTCATATGACATGCCCTTGGCCCAGCGGTAACACTGATAGTCAATGCTAGGTCTCTTGACTCAGAGCTCAGGCACTTCCCAGTACACCAAACCGCCTTTCTTTGCAGCCTGCAGAAACCATAGGCAAGACGATGGAAAGAAAACACTCCAATCTGTGGACTTCCCTTGTTGCTTTATCTCTAAAAACACACTCAAGCTCTTGGCACTACCAAGAGGCATGAGAAATCTATCTGTGTATTTTACATTGGAACCACACTTCGTGGTACCAATTGCCTCTGAATTATCAAGCGCCAGAATGAAACATATCACTTGAAGGTGAGAATAAGCATGTGAAGAAGCATGAAGGAGCAAATGAGACAAAATGTATAACACCTTCACGTTTTATAACAAGAGACAGTAAAATCTTACATCTAAATTTTTTATATAGCTCAGAGGTGTTTTTGATATAATTCTAAAGGATTAAAGCAACTGATTTTTAACTGATTCCTAAATAGCAATTCCATTTCACTTCAGAGGCACAACAGCTTAAGAGCTGTACAACCTTCCTTGTCTATCACGTAAGGAGACAGCTCAGACAGGGAAACTTGCAGAAATCTAATCAAAATGGCCTTACGAAGCTGTCTCCGGAATTACAGACCCACAGGGCAGTTTCACAGCCAAGTCTGCAAGACTTGAAAAAACAGGGTTGGATGGGAAGTGCTGACACAGCCCAGCGGAGAGAATGGCCTCACTATATTGCTGTAACAATCTGAGGAAAAAAATGAATAATTTTTTTTGTCTGCATTCATCTGCAAGCTGCTTCTACGTGACTTGAGACCCCGCCACCGAAACCGACATAACTTGGCCACGTAAATTG
Organism: Micronycteris hirsuta; assembly: GCA_004026765.1. Lineage (NCBI taxonomy): Eukaryota > Metazoa > Chordata > Mammalia > Chiroptera > Phyllostomidae > Micronycteris > Micronycteris hirsuta. The sequence goes on from PVJI01003610.1 coordinate 107,843, forward strand.
TGTGTACATTCCTAGTGAATAGGGCCCTTGATCACATTCCGACCAATTATGCTGTTCTCAAAACGATCCGAACTGAGTCCTAACATGTTAAGAATGCTCAGGAGGGGAAAAAAACAACAACGGTGGAGAATTTTGCTCCTCTGTTAGCAAAGTAGAAGGAGGAGGGGCTTATGGCAACAGCAAGTTGAGACTTTTTCAGGCAACTTCTACTGAGGTGCAGTCAGCTGCGGAAGTTTTTATCAGGTGAGTTGAGGGTTAACCCGAAGACAAAGAACTTCATGTACTTGAGGCAAAATCATGTTGGTAATGCCTGTGCTTCCGCAGGGCTTGGTTTTCCTCTCGTGACATTTATCTTACCTTTTGCTTCGCTTTTCCTATCTTCACGCCCACCTCCAGCCCCTTAGATTTGGGGTGCTGGAGGACAGGAAATATGTTCTATTACTCTTTTCATCTCCTACAGCACTCAGTTAACTGCCGTGAACATAGCAAATACAAAACGCACATTAACGGACTTCAGTACTATTTAGCAACTGGGCAAATTTCTCAATCTCTTTAAGGGAAACGGTCTAGACGAATTCCAGAGGTGAGTGCCACGGCCCGTGGGTGCCTCCCGTGCGTCTGTGTGGGTGAGCTGCATCCGTGTAAAGGCAACAGGACAGGGCCCATTGGAAGCCTGGGTACAGTAGGGAATTTTGAGAAGAGCAGGGCTTGGAGTTTGGTCTACAACTTTGGCCTTATCCGTTTATCCTAATTTTATCTGGAGACGAAGGATAGGGACCAGCAATCAGCCACCATGTCTGGATGGGGAAATCACTTCTCGTAACCTTGAAGGTTTGTGGCCATCCTGCACACCAAACACAACCCTTGCACTCCGTTACCGAGGCGGATGCTGGGAATCCCAGCATCATGTCCACATCCTCGCACTGTAAAAGAGCCGTGGAAACCCCCAGATGTTCCTTCTTCCGTGTTGACCCAGGATAGGAAATTACCATGCTACATACCCTCGGGCTTTTTAGGATTGGGGAAATGGAATTAACTGACATTTCTGAGAAGTCCACGTGAATCACTCTAAACATCTGAGGTTTTGGTTTAGATTTTGGCATCTCACATCGTAAGCTCTGCCCTCTGCCGTTTAGCTTTCTGTATATATTTACACCAACAATAAAGAGTCACCAGTGGTACACAGACGCGGTGGCTGCTCCTGGGACGATGTTATCCTCAGATTATGTTCAGTTGAAAAGGAGACCTTGGAGGGAGGCTTCTTGCCCGAGGCCGTGCAATGGGAACGCAGTGGCGGCAGAAGTCTCAGGGTTTTAGATCCGATGGTGTGATGGCCCCGGAGAGTCTTTTCGGGATTGGAAAGTGAGGACGCTGTACCGTGGCAGAGCCTTTCCTTTCTGACTCTTTCTGACTCTCTGAAAGTAGGTTTACTTTTTACAAAAATTAATGGGGATTTTTATTACAAAGGATGCAGCATTTTAACAACACTGCATGATGTGGTGAGTCATTTCAGAAGCTACTTACGTAACAGGGATTTCCCTCAGGCCATACCAGTCATGGGGCAGAGCTGGGATGTGCCACTGTAGCGAACTGATGTTTCTGCTGCCCTTGCCCCGGCCTTGTGGGAACTTTTGACTCAATCCAATCCTTCCTCTGCTTGGTCAGGAGAGGGGAATCCCTGAGGAATGAGTGGCTTAGGAAATACAGTCTTTTCCACACACTTCATTGCTCTGTCTGGCAACACCAGGGTTTCCCGACCCAGCCATGGGCCACAGACTGTGTGCCAGTCTTGTCTGCCACGGTCAGATGCTTAAACTGTCCATGTGCCAATGCAGGATGCTTTCTCTTATTCCCAGTGGGTGTGGCCATTTTCTGTATTACCTTTGCAAGGATGATGGTGGACTCAGTGTTCGAGGATCTTTCCCAGGGTTTCCTCTCTTCTTACCTTTTATGCCGGCCAGTCCCATCCAGCTGCTCTACTGAAGAGTGAGATCCCTTAGATCCATGCGGGTTTGCCCCCTTTCTCCCTTCAAACACGTTCAGGGTCTCTTCCTCCAGCTATTTCTTCCCACCTCCTTTAGTAGATTCCTTTCAAAACAGAACTAGCAGATTTTGGGGGTGGGGGTGGGGAATAAGGGCAGGTGGCTTTTGTTATACCTGCTTGAAAGGGTAGAAATCCAGGATATCAGAATATAAAATAAGAAAATTATTCAGATATACTTGTCACCTTAACTCTGTCTGATTCCCTATGAGGTTTTTGTTTTTAATTAATAGATTTTATTCTTTTAGAATAGTTTTAAGTTTACAGAAAACTGAGCAGATATTACAGAGAGTTCCCATACACCCCCTCTCCCCACTCTCTGAGGTTTTACGTGACCAATGATGGAACTCCTGGACTGCAGTCTTGTGAGCCAGCATGACATTTCTAGCCTGCTGAACCACTGAGAGATGTACAAGGAAATAAGTAACATCAGCATTCTAAGTAGATCACTCACTATCTTGGCCCACGAGTTATTTATAAAGGCAAATTACTAACTGTACTAATTGCAGAACATTTTCAGTTATTCCGATAAGAAGCACAAATAGTCAAAAATGTTTATTTTATGTAGTTTAACCTACCTTCGCTGGGGGGGTGGTTAAAACAGGTCTAATATAATCAAGTAGTTTCTAACAATAACTAGAATTTTCTCATTGCTTATCTCTTTTTTCATTTGCTTCTGTTCTGGGTTCCCAGTCTAGTGCAGCCCATTTGTCCAGAACCGCAAATTGAGTCTAAAAGCTACCTGTGGTTGAAGTCAGGGAGCAGAGTGGGGGCTCCGTGAACACTGCGTGGTTTCATCTTTCTGCAGCTAAATCCCTAAAGCCTTTAAGGGGCCAGGGAGCTCCAAGTCTTCTCTAATGATCTAGTAATGGTTGAAAAAGCTTGTTGAAAAGGTTGTAAATATTTGTTGATTGATTGATTGCCAACTGAGAAAAAGCCTTTTACTCCTCCATAGTGGCCCAGAGGAGAGTGAGGGAGGAAGCTTTTTACAAACCCACTTGAATTCAGCCTTTTTATTGCTCATGCTCTGACATCCTAGACACACATTTCAAGAATAGAACTTTTCTTTCACCTTCAAAAAATTAGAATAAGACAGTTCCCTTAAGTTTTTCTCTATAACACAGGGAAATGTGCAAATAGTCAGTTACCAAGTTGGACAAGGCTAAGCACGGCTCTTCATGAATAAGAATGAACTTTCAGTTTCAATCCACTGCAGGAAGATGGAGTGGGTGGAGTAGGCAGCTGCTGATGTCGTGAGATGTGAACATTTCCAAAGACTTGCCTGCATAAAAATATCTTTCCCCTGGGTTTATCCTAGATAGAAAGGCAGCCAGCTATTGCAACTGCTCTTCTGGATAAAGGCATTGTCTCCTTTAGGTGCCATTAAAATATACATCTATTCCTTGGGAAAGTAAATGTTAACCCATTAGGAAAGATTAAAGTGTGTGTGTGTGAAAATTTTTAATCTTAAAATAATTGTAGATTCACATGCAATTGGAAGAAATACTACAGGGAGATATACCAATATACTTCACCCAGTTCCCTACCTTTGTGACTGCAATAGTATGGCAAAATCAGGAAATTGGCATTGATACAATCCACAGACCTTATTCAGATATTTCCAGCTTCACATACACTTATTTATATACGTGTGTTCAGTTCTGTGCAACATTGTCACACGTATAGATGGTTGTAGCCACCACCATAGTCAAGATACAGAAGACACAAGATACAAGGTCCATCACAAGGTCCACTGGGAGCCCCAGAGCAAAAGGTCCCCATTAGTGGAGCCCCGCATTGGGCAGGAATGGCCCGGCGGTAGACGTCCTGCCACGCTCCGCCCTGGCTGGGAGCAGCCTGCGGGGAGAGCGGGCCCAGGACAAACACTGCCGCAGATTAGGAGACGCGGCAGCTGGAGGCCGTAGGCAAACTGCGCTCCTTGCAGCGGGCTCTGTGTTGACGGGAGACGGGACATGCCCGCTGCTGTGACTGTCACGACCGCCTTTGTTGTCTTCCATGGCTTTGGCACTTTTGAAGAAGCCTTTTCTCTCTGCTGTTTTTAATAGAACATTCTTAATTTTGTGTTTGTCCGATGTTAAACCCATTGCTTTTCACACTTTTTTGTCACGGAGTCTTTTACTGATAACACCTATTAGCATCTCTTTAAACGGATGTTCTACGGAACAAACTTCGGGAAATTGCACAGGTTGATGTTGCTGTGGGAAATGATCTTTCCCTCTCTCTTGTCCAGCGATCTTCCTCTTCCTTCGAAGTTCACCCTCGCCAGGGTTTTAGGTGGTGATAATCTCTACAACATGCTGCGAATCTCTCTGTCCTCGCTCCCGTCAGAGAGAGTGTCATCTATTGCCTCGCCAGCTCCTTTAGGCTCATGTAGAAGGTGTTCAACAGACGATTGTATGGAGTATTGCACTGTTTCCAAAGGGCAATGATTCTAGAAAATCTGATAATATTACCTAAATTTTATTTACATAGAACCAAAATATTCAGGGCCAATAATTTGGACAATTCACAAGAAACAAAAGGGGAGAACATAACCTATTCTCTTACCCTCCGGTAACAAAGTCTCACTAGCGGGACCTACTAAGGGGTTTTGATAGTAGGTTACATGATGGTTATAAATAGAATCCTGTGAAGATGCCGTTTGGAGGCAGAAGCTCCAGTACTTGGTGTTGTTGGTGAGACTCTGAGCCCTGAGAGTTTCTGTGCTGGATTCCACGTTTGAATGAAGCATGTGAGTTTCTGGGCAGGCCAAAAATGTGTCACCCTGACAAATCAACTTTAAATATTTAAGTAGAGGGGAGTCTGAGCACCGCAGGGGGAAAGTGTAGAAGGAAGACCATGGAAAGCTGAGTCTTGCCTATTTTTCTTAAGTCCAGGCACTTTAGTGCCGTCCTGAAATTCATGTACACCATTTAGCAAGTCAGAAACACTGGCGTTAACCTGACCCACCTCTTTAGAAAATGGGGCCTAAGCGTGGCCCTCGGGAGATCTCTCACTCGTCCCATCCCAATATTTGCCACATGTTTCACTCTTCCCGAGAAAATTTTTGGTAAATACAATGCTCTCCAACTCATTACATTATCAGCAAAGGTGGATTGCTCCCTAGTATGTTGACTCCCCATCAAATAGCCTGGCTGGCAGTCCCTTAATCTAGCTCTGATTGAATTCAGGAAATGAAGGGACATTATCTTGGCACCAAAATTTCTCCTTCTTATTTATCTTTTGTCTTAGGTACAGACATTGACCTCCATTTTCATTTAAAAATAATTACCTGCTGTAATGCGCAAACTGAGCTATAAGATTGATGCACTTGTAATACTTCAGTAATATAATTACCTATTGTCTCTTAAAACTTAGACCATCCGTGGAGAAAATGGATGGCTGGTAATGGCATAAAATTTGAGAAATGCAAAACTGTGTGGTTAACATACATTTTCTACTGATGTATCACTATTTTTTAACTTACTTAAACTAGAAAAAGAATATAGGTAATATACATCATTGGGTAAAAATAAAAAACTCAAATAAGCAAAAGTAATAAAAATGAAAATAATTTCAAAACACCTGCCAGAGGTTTTGTAACACAATATTTCGGTGTATCTTTTTTCAGGATTTTCCTGGATGGATACATACATGGAAAACTATATACGTATAAAAATATATTTTCAAAGACCAGATGATTCTTTATACTGTGCTATGTAACCTACTTTTTATATGTCATAATGTGTTATCAAAGACTTTCCATGCCAATAAATACATATTTAATGTATTATTTTAAATGTTTGCATATTATGTCATTATGTAGCTTCCTAGTCATTATTTAACTATCCTCCTATTTTTGGATATTTCTGATTATTCCAAATTTTCTGTTTATTTATCCATTATGATGAATAACATAGTGTTAAACATTTATACTACATCTAACTTACATGCATGTTTGGGTTCAATTATTTACCAAAAGTCTAATTGGTGGGTCAAAACATTTTCACTTTTTTAAGTCTTTTACTAAGTATTGCTGATTCTTGCTACAGGTTTCTGAAAGTCCAAAGATCTAGTCCTAAAAACAAATAGTGTACCTGGAAGGAATGATTAATTCAGTAATTAATCAATCAATTCACCAGGACCAGTGGAGCAGATTGGCTTTAGGACTCTGAGAAGCTGGGTGAGTGGCCCGGCAAAATCATATATATATATGGCTTAAGAAATTTTCTTAGTAGACCAGAAGGCCTGGGTGATTAGCTATCATAGTAGCCAGTGCTGTTAAGGGTGGACAGAGCAGGGAAGAGCCATAAAAGGAGGGGTGTGTGTGTGTGTGTGTGTGTGTGTGTGTGTGTACAGGTGTGGGGAGGAAGAGTGGAATGCAGACTTTTTTCTCCGTCAGTTTTCCTTGCTGTGTGTTTTGGAAGGGAACAAATATTCTGTATTAAATTGACCATGTAAAAATTCTACTGTGTACTTTTTCTTGGAGAAACTACTTCCCTGTTACAATAATACATGCCTGCAGATTATTTTTTTCATACTCTGGGTCTGTAATATCTACATTTTTGCCACCTTATCCACTTTTGTTTGTTGTTTTTTGGTTGTTAGGTGTGGGAAAGTATTGATAAGGGGGGGTTCTGAATCTTTCACAGAAAAGTAAAGAACATATAAACTTGAAAAACAGTCTTCTACTCTCCTTGGCCACGCAACCATCAGCGAGCTATCAAGCATGACAGCATCCTGGGCAGATTGTTAGTTGAGCTATAGAAGGAGTCAGGTCTCAGTTAGGGAAACCAACCAGGGAGCTAGCTCTGTAGAATCAAGGAAAAGGCACCTTTGGGGGAGGAAAGAGAAGCCCCAACCAAATGCCAAACATGGGACTGCTCACTTATTCCCTAAATAGTAATCAGTGCTTCTGTCACTGAATATCCAGTTGACCATTCCCTGGAGAGGGGTGTTTACTTAGTAGCCATGCTTACTAAGCCTAAGTCTTCTCCATGACTCTCAATTTGTAAAACAAATGACCTCTAGATTTCATGCCATCTATTTAGAGCTTAAGAGTAAGACAGCCCATTAAAAATAAAACACAGATAAACTTGGTGTTATTTCATCAGAACAACAAAGGCTGTGTCAGAGTATGTTTTTGAAAAATTTCCACAGCATTATTTCCATTGTGAGATGCTCCCTCACAACCAGGCTCTTTTGCCATCAAGAAATGGATTTTATTTCCCCTCCCTTGAACTTGGGTGGGGTCATGACTTCCTCCTCCCACCAGTAAAATAGGACAGAAGTGATGCTGTGTGGCTTCTGGGGCTAGGGCATGTAAAGGACACAGCTTCTGCTTAGATATCTTTGGTGCAGACACAATACTGTGGAAGAATCCCAGGTCAACACGAAGAGGCTGTGTGCGTACGTGCCAGTGAACAGCTCCTGTGAAGTCCCTAGCTGACGGCGGGCATTAAATGGGAGCAAATGAGCCTTCAGGAGATTTCGACCTCCAGCCTTCCAGCCTTCCCGTGTCAGACATCTAGGAGCAGACACACACCATTCCCACTGTGCCTGGTCCAGATTCCTACCTATAGACTCCATGGACATAACAAATGGTTGTCCCAATCCACTAAGTTTCCGGGAAGTTTTTAATGTAAGCAGAGGAACTGAAACAAAGCTGTGGGCCACCTTCAGTACTGCAATTGGTCGATCACTCAGCACACAACTATTGTGAGCCTGCTCTGATCAAAGTACTCTGCTAGACTTGTGGGGCTTGTATTTAAAAAGAAAAAGAAAAAGAAACAACCAAAAACAAAACCCACATTTTTTGTCCTTGAAGAGTCCAGTAATTTAGTAGAAGAATCCAAATATATAAGTGCAAAAATATCTTAACAATATGTGGTAAGTGTCAAATGAGGTGATAAACACATGCTGTGCAAGAGTTGGATGGAGGGACAGATCACAGTGGGGAGAGAAGAGAGACGGCTTTGCTATGGGGCACCACACCCCCTGCCCACGGCACATTCTAAGGGACTGTTGGTTTGACCAGAGAAGAGGACAAGTTAGGGATTGAAGGGAGAGTGTCAGGTACTTGGAAAGGAAAGTATTGAGTCTGGAGTATTGGGATGTGGATAATTGCAATAATAGTACTAAACCCTTATGTGTTTAACAGTATATATTGGGCTGGCCAAAAAGTTTGTTTGTTTGTTTTCTGTGAGATGGCTCTCATAGTGCTTAGTTGTCTTTAACTTCATCCAAAACAATTTGTTAGACTGTATTGTGACATTTGTCATATCAGCATGCATTTTTAAAAAACCACATTAAAACAGGTGAATTTTTGTGTAGCTATTTTAATATTGAAGATGGAAGAAAATAACACATTTTCAGCATATTATGCTTTATTATTTCAAGAAAGGTAAAAACGCAACTGAAATGCAAAAAAAAAAAAGATTTGTGCGGTGTATGGAGAAGGTGCTGTGACTGATCAAATGTATCAAAAGTGGTTTGTGAAGATTCGTACTGGACATTTCTCGCTGGACGATGCTCCACAGTCAGGTAGACCAGTTGAAGTTGATAGCGATCTAATCGAGATATTAATGGAGATCAACGTTATACCACACAGGAGATAGCCAACATTTGCAAAATATCCAAATCAATAGTTTTATTGGTGAAAATAAAAAGTGTGTTTTTTATTTCATGGAAAAAGCCATACTGACATTTTGGCCAGTCCTAAATTTTATAGAACATTTGCACAGACACTATCACATTTAACCTTCACAGTGGCCCTGTGAAGTAGGATGTCTTATCTTTATTTCATGGACAATAAAATTTAGGCCCAGTGATCTAAAAACCATTTTGATTTTATCAGACCTTTTTGGTAGGGGTAGTGGTGAATGAAAAGAAAAATAAAGAGTACTAACATTTAATGAGCGCCTACTAATTGCCAGCCATTTTGCTTGGTTATTTTCATAATTCATGTAAAAACCTGAAACCCAACTTTATGATAACCTCGGCAGTAATTGTTATTATCCTGGTTATAGAGTTGAGAAAATTGAGGCTCAAAGACATCAAATAACTTTCTTAAGGTCATACAATTAGTAAGCTAGAACCTAAAGGTAGACTTTTTGAGTGTGAGGGCAAGCTCAGAGCATCCCTATATTCCTGTGTGATTGTCTCTCTGCTCTCCCTCCACAATTTCAAACAAACCTCCCTTTCACACCTCCACAGAAACATCACCTAGATGTTGCCTGTCTAAAGCACTCAAGGTGTTAATATGGGAATGACCAATGGGTTTAGCACCTTCCAAAAAAAAAAAAAAAAAAGAGAGAGATAGTTGTTAACCTCAAAGATTTTCCATTTGGTAGAATGTGAAAGGGAAATCTGTCTCTCTGTCTCTCTCTAATAAGCTGGAGCACTGATGAAATACCTAGTAGGTCAGCAATGAACTAGGGATATGACCTTGAACTTGTCACTTAAGTGTTTTGGGTCTGAGTTTCCTTACCTGTAAAGAGTTGCTTCATGATCTTGAAGGTTTCTTCCAGATGGAATGCTTTATGATTCTATAAATATAGAACTAAAATGTGAAATGGGGAATTCACTTCAAAAAAAAAATGTTACATCACTCAGCCTTTTGCTTTTTTCACCTTTGCAAAGAGAGTCTTTTGCTCACTGAGAGCAAAGAATCATTACTGGGAAGAGTGGGTCTTGGTGTGGTCCCATTCTGAAGCACCAATAGGCAGCGGATCCTCTATGTAGCGTAGTGCTTTCATAATTACCGCCAGTAATTGGTAGATCACTGCAAGCCGATGATTTCAAAGATATTTATGTAAAACTGCTTTATGTACAGAGGTAATTTCCCATACCGTGATATCCTAGGTTTTTCTCTGTTAAGTACATGCCCATTTTTCAGTGGATGCTTTTGAGATATTTCTACTTGATGAGATTGCTCTAAGAATAAGTCCCAACAGTGTGTTCTCATCAAATGGCAGAAGGTTCTAATTGTATAAAACTAAACACTGAAATAGTCTGTTGCAATTCAGACTTGATAAAGCAAAAGAAATTATGATGCTAATTGCTCTCTTCCACTTTCTCTCTGTGTTTGATAATTGCCACTTCCCAGGGAATCATAGAATATGGAGATGTTAGGTGGGTTGCCCTTCCTGTCTATATTAAACCATTTGCAACGACAAATGAATATGTAGGATCTGGTAGGCAAAAAAATTTATGGCCTTAATTTTATTGCTTGGATTAAGTTTGTGTGTTCCAAAACTGTTCTTTAATTGCTATGTCCTTGTCTATTTTTGAAAGCCTGCGCAGTTATGAGTTGTTACATAAGATCCAATGATAGGTATACCTCCTATCTTCAGAAGTTGATTTATTTATATTTTCTTGCATTTATACTTAGGAAATGTCAAACAAACTCGGTATCAATACATTTCTTGGTAATTTTCAATTACTTATGAAACAGCAAATTAGCACAGAGCTTCAAAGAAGCCACAATCCTGCAAATGATTGATAGATGCTTCATAAGCTTAATTTCAGTTTTGCTTTCTACTTAGTGGCTCAGTCCTTAAGGAAGATGGAAAAATGCCTGAATTTCCTTTATGGCTCATTCTATGTTCACAGCCCTTGAATTTTGCCCCAAATGCAAGAAAATTTAGTTTTAAGTATAATCATTTCCGAATGATTCCTTGAATTACATTGAGAATGATTCATTCTCTCAATGAATATTAATTGCCCCCAAAAGGATAAACAATAAAGGATTGACCCAAACCTGCCTATCCCACTTGATTTCCAAATACTCTAAAGGCCAAGTTCTGGTTATCCCACACCACTGTGTTTTTTCTCAGCCCCCTTTGCCTGAAGTAGCCACATGCTAGCTGTAAAAACATTTAAAGCTGTTGAGATTATGCTTCACAAGATTGTCGTCATTTAGTGATGCCCAAGCCTGTTCAATATACATTTTCTGTAGTAGTGTGGAGCATCTGGTCTCTCTAAGCCCTTATGTAAATAAAATAATTTATAAGGATGCAAAAAAATACATGCTAAAATAACTGAAGCTGGCATGTGGGTTCATCTCAAGCAGGCTTTGGCTTCAGAAGCCTACTGCAAACCATAAACAACAGGGCTAGTGTAACATGTTTTGACACTTTTTGGAGAATGCATCAATTCCATAGGCTGTTGCTGGGTAGAAATGGTGTCATTTCATAAGTTCCTCAAATTTGGGATTGGTGGAGCTGCTCCAGCATGGTGTCCTCTCAGACTTGCATCTTTTAACTAGCATCGTCACTGTTTTCCTTATTATGGTTGTTTCCAGCAGTTTAAATAGAAAGATGCTATACACGTTTCCAGGTGAGGAGCCTTTTTCAGACCTGCGTACAAGCATAGGAAGTAGCATTTAGGCCGCACAAATGTGTCCTGGCCCTTGCCACTGAACAGGACCTTGGTTCTCTTTCCAGGCTCCATATCATAATCACCTGGGAGTTCAGAAAATATTATAGATTTCCAGGCCTTGCCCAGGCCATTCTCATTCAGTAGTTCTAAGGTGGGATTGAAGTTTCTATAGTTTAAAAAAGTGCCACAGATGGTTCTTCTGGACAGTGATCTTGAGGTCTAAGATGTAGTAAAGTAATAACAAGAACCTTAATTTCTTGTCTATTATAAACTTTGTAAAAGACAATACCTATGAGTTAAACTTTGGAATAAGGTAGACTTGGACCACAGACGGGGCTCCATTGCGCTTACTGCATAAACTTGGGCAAATCACTTACCTTCTCTGAACTTTAGAGTTTGCACCTGAAAAAATGGGGATAATAGTTTCCTAGTGACATGTTGTAAAAATTAAATGAGCTAATATATATGCATTTCCTTCCAAAGTGCCTGGTACTAGTAAATGTGTAATATAGCATATCTGTGATTTGATTTCTTTTTAGGTAGGTAATCTGAAAGAACTGGTACCTGTGTGATCAATTTATACCATTAATATATGAAAGGATATTTTATCTACCTGTGACAAGAGGACTGGAGGACCTTGAGAAACTAAAAAATATAAAATTTGGCAGTTGACCTCAAAGTACTTGAAAATCAAAGGTTAGTCACTTCTGATGGAGGAAATGGAAAAACAGGATCAGTCTTCTTCACCATGAGGGGAGATGCCACACAAAAAAAATGGTTCTCTTGAAATCAAGATGTAATAATGGCTGTTGGTTATTGGCCAACTTCAACTAGAGAAAGAGCTGATCTCCTCCCACTCCCAGCTCCCACACTGAGGGTAACAAGGCAAGTTTCTTCCCTGTTTTCTGTTTTTTCTACCATGGTTATTCCTACTTCATTGCCTGGGCTCACTCCTTTTCCCTCGCCCAAGATCAATCACTTAAGACCCATATCCACTTGTTTCTTTCCATCTGCCCCACCTTCAGTGAAGTTTCTTCCCATCTCTTAAACGTCTGTTGTCTCAGTTAATACCTTAAGCAATATTTATTTTTATTGCTTTGTGGATGTTAGTTCTCTTCCCAAGTGAACTTCACATTTTCTAAGGAAAAGATATTTTTAATCTCTTTCTTCGGCCCAGCCCACTAGACCCTCATAAAAACAGATTGAGTGCCAAAGAGGGTCAAGTACACGGGAAATAGAGAGCTAGTGAGTACATCTTTACTGGTCAGTGTGCTAAGAACTTAAGAGTCAATTTTACTAGCTGTTCTTTGCTTTCCAAGAAAAGGATGCAAAACACAGATTATTTGAACTGCTCATTGACTTTCCTCATTGATCAAATCAGACTTAATTTTCTTTTTTCCTTTAAATAGTGATTCTCAAAATTGTTTACATGTTAGAATCATCTGTGGAACTTTAGAAAATCTTCATGTCCAGACTACACCCCAGAACAATTACATTAGAATTTCCAGGAGTGAGGCCAAGCCATCAGTATTTTTTTTTAAGATTTTATTTATTTTATTTTCAGAGAGAGGAGAAGGTAGGGAGAAAGAGCAATGTATGGTTGCCTCTCACATGGCCCTCATTGGGGACCTGGCCCGCAACCCAGGCATGTGCCCCGACTGGGAATCGAACTGGGACCCTCTGGTTCCCAGCCTGTGCTCAATCCACTGAGCTACACCAGCCAGGCTTTTTTTTTTTTTTTTTTAACTATATTTTATTGATTATGCTGTTACAGTTGCCCCACTTCCCCCCTTCTTTCCCCCCTCCCCCTTAACCCCCTTTCCCCTCCCTTTAGTTTTGTCCATAGGTCATACACATAAGTCCTTCTGCTCCTGTACTTCCTATACTATTCTAACCTCCCCCTGTCTGTTGTCTACTTCCCATTTATGCTACTTGTTCTGTGCCCCATTCCCACCCTCTCCCCCTACCACTCCCCTGTTGATAGTCCTCCATACCTCATATAACTCCCTTCAACATTTCATACAATA